>PVKS010022870.1:0-33140 GCA_004027875.1 Aplodontia rufa
AAAAAAAAAAATTGTTTCTACACTCAAAAGTAAAAATCTGTCTGAAACTCTTTTTTTAGTCCCTCCATTCCTTCAGTCCTTTGCGTAAATGTCTCTGTACTAAGGAGACCATCTTTTGATTATCCTATAGTCAGACATACACACACACAAACACACATCCTATTTTGACCCCATCTTTCTTTATTTTCCATAAAACAATCACCATGTAGTTTGACATATATTTTATTGTCTATATCCTAGAACACAAGCTGTGTGAAAGCAGAGTTGCATTTTGTTCACTTTTACAAATCAGAGTTTAACAGAATGCCTGGCATACAAATACCAGAAAATTGAGATGAATGAATGGATTATGATATTTACTAACCATAACAGCTATAGTTCAATTATGAATAATATTTACTGATAATTTACTATGTGCCAAACACCGAGCGGAGTGTGTTACGTACCTTATCTTATTTTAGTCTCCACAGCAACCCTGTCACTATATCCTTTATGCCAAGTAGGAAACTAAGGGGTAAAGAACTTAATAAGTTGAACTTAATGACTTCTGGGTCCCCTTCTAACCCTATCATTTTTTTCCAATGTTTAGCACTTGGTTTGTATGTTTTGTCCCCTCCAAAATTCATAGAGAAACTTAATCTGAAATGCAACAGTATTATGATGTGTAGCCTTTATGAAGTGATTGAATCATAAGGACAGAGCCTCCATGAATAGGATTAGATGCCCTTAAAAAAGAACTCATTTTTGCCCCTTCTGTCTCTTCTGCCCTACAAGACACAGCATTCCTCCTCTCCAGAAGATGCAATAACAAGGCATTATCTTGGAAGCAAAGGACTGCCCTAATCAAACACACAACCTGTTAGTGACTTGATCTTGAATTTTTTTTTCTTGGTAGCAGAGATTGAACAATGGGATACAGGGGCGCTTTACCTATGAGCCATATCCTCAGTCCTTTTTATTATTTTATTTTGAGATAGGGTCTTATTAAGTTGCTTAGAACCTTACTAAATTGCTGAGGCTAGCCTTTAACTTGCTATCCTCCTGCCTTAGCCTCCTGAGCTGCTGGGATTACAGGCAAATACTACCACGCCCGGCTGGATCTTGAAATTCTTAACCTTCAGAACTGTGAGAAATAAACTTCTATTGTTTATAGATTATCTAATCTGTGGTGTTTTGTTATAGCAGCACAAATAGGCCAATTAGTTAATATAAAATATAACTTGTTCCTAAAAGAAAGATCTAAAGTAATTTTCAGACTTGTTTTCTGTTGTTTCCGTTCAATAGAAAGCACCTTGTTTTCAGTTGATGTGCCTATTTTAAAATCAGAGTTCTGTGCCAGTGGCAGGGATGAACTCCAATAATGCCAGCCACTCAGCCTGAGGCAGGAGTATCGCAAATTCAAAGTCAGCCTCAGCAACTTAGTGAGGCCCTGTCTCAAAATAAGAACTAAAAAGTGCTGAGGATGTGGCTCCATGGTGCTTAACCTGGGTTCATTTCCTAGTGCCTCAAAAAATAAATCAAATCATAGTTTTGTTAATTGCTTTTTTTAAAAAAATCATCATTATGTTAACAAAAGCAATATGACTAAGCATATCCTTTGCCCAGTAATCCCACTTTCAAGAACCATTGTCAGGCAAAAAAGCAAATGGAGACAGAAGGAAATAATATATGCAAGGATGTTTATAACAATGATATTTAAAATAATGAAAATTTTGAATAACTCCTGAAATAGTTGTGTGTTAGGGAAACTACATTGCATATCAAGAAACAGAAACCCTTCATAAACTCAGGTATACAGTTTCAATGCATTAAAAATATGAGTGATCTCAAAATGAAAAAGACAAGACTCATAGTAGGTACATTGTTTAAAACTATAATGCATTTTTCAATTCTGGATATGTATATATATATTTTTTTTTAAAGAGAGAGAGGGACAGTGAGAGATAGAGAGAAACAGTTTCATTTAGTTTTTCATGTGGTCTTTCTTGCTCTGACACTTCATTGTGTACATGGTGCTGGGGTTCGAACTCGTGTCCTTACACATGCTAGGCAAGTACCATAACCACTGAGCCACTGCTAACTATTGTTAAATTGTAACACCCACTACAGGTGAGGAAATAATTAAAGTGGTACATACTTTTGGGTGTACAACCTTTTTTGGAAGGAACATGATAAAACATAAGGAAAGCTATAAAAAATGTTCTTTTTTTTCTTTCATTCCTGAGGATTTACATAAGGAAATGATATGAGAAAAAAATTATTTATAAAAAAATATTTCTTACAACCTTATATATAATAGAATGAAATTGGAAAAAGCTAAATATCAAAATAAAAGAATGAGTAGATTATAGTGCACTAAAGTGATACTTCAAAGATTAACAAAAAAATTGTGAGGGAACAAACAACATTTATTGTAAGCATAATGTTGTCATTGTATAGAATTTCGTTTATCACATTTATTATATTAATGGACTCATTCTGGCAACAGTGCTACCTACCCCTTGTACTTGTCATCAGTTGATTTCATGGTATTCGTCAACTAATACCATGAAATGTGGCTGAAGACCGAAAAGGGAAACAATACAGGAAGGCCTCATCATCCACCCCAGGCCAGGATTCTTCACAAAAGACCGATACAAGGATCCAGTTTAAAGTAAATACCCTTCCCCCCATTGAGCTTTCTCTTGCAATGCTTATCATGTATAGCCTGAAGACATGCTGCCTTGTTTTTTTCCCTCTGAATATCAGAATTTTTATTCTAGTAGGCAGATAGAACCACCTAGCCAACATAAAAGGATTTTAAGACATGGTTTTAAGAGGAAATTATGATTTTTAAAATTTTGCTTGTACAATGACCTTAAAGTGATACCCCCTAAAAGTGAAAATAGTAGCTGGATAAGTCCTTTAATTTTTAAAATTTTTATTCAAATGTGTTACATCTCCATAGTGAATTTTATTTAGAGGATTGGCTGTTCTCCCTCCCATCCTCCTTTTCCACCCCCCTGCAGTGCTGGAGATAAACCCAGAGCCTCAAGCTTGCTGAACAAGCCCTCTACTAATGAGCCAGGCCTCCTCCCCAAGTCCTTTTCCCTTTGAATAGTTAATGGAGACATGCCTATCAAAAATAACAATAATAATACTAAAAATCTAGAATTCCATACATGATCTTCCACTTGGATGGCATAGGCTTGTAGCCCTCCTTTCCCTGCCCTCTCTCCCCAGGATGCTACTCCAAATCTCAATTCCCTTAGCCTTTTCGAAGACTGCCCCCTCTACCTCGAATGTTCTTCACTAAGGCCTGCCTAAAAACACTTTCTCGTCCTTTAAATTCCAGTTCATAGGTGTCTTCTTTGAGATTTCATCAGCTCTTCACTCCCATCATTCCTGCTTAGTGCAATTACTGTATGCTACATATCTTTACTGTAGTCTTTACCATATTGTGTTATAATTATTTGCATACACATTCTCTCTCCTAATAGTCTGTGAACTCTTTGAGGAGAGGGACCTTGTCATATTTCCTTTTAAATCTCCAAAAGCTAGCACAGTGGATGGCATATAGCGTAATGGTCAAGAACAAATCCTGACTGCTGTTTATTTACTAGCTGATGACTTTGGGTAAGGTATTGACTTCTCTGTGCCTCAAAATCCACAATGGTAAAATGAGAATGATAGTACCAACCTCTAAAACATGAAGATGATAGAAAAGGTGCACAAAGTGCATATCACTGCCTAGTAGAGAGTAAGCTTTCAGTAAGTGTTGGTAGTTATTATTGTCATCATATTTTTAAGGAACTAAATAAGTATGAATTGACTGAATGAATTGATAAATGAAGCATTGAACACATTTGAGGTGGCTATGCAGGCATCTAAATCCAAGCTCAGATGATGGAAAGTGATTCCTCTTTCTTCTGTATTCTCCTTTTTTTTTTTTTTATTAAAGACAGAGGGACAGTGAGAGAGAGAATCACTTTTATTTAATTTTTCATGTGGTTTTCATTGCTCTGACCCTTAAGTTGTGTACGTGGTGCTGGTGTACAAACTCAAGTCCTCATGCATGCCATGCAAGTGCCTTAACCACTGAGCCACCACTCCAGCCCCTGTATTCTTCTTTCCCCTTTTATTCTCTGTCCCTATTTGTACCTCTCAATTAATTTAGCGTGACTTTACATATATGCACATTAAAAGCTGTCTTCAATAAAGTCTGTTTTCTTTTTTCTGAATAGAATGTGAATTTTATTGTAACATAGAATTACCTTATACTTGCTATAAAGCCTCAGAATGTCTTATTGCAGTCCTAACCATAACTGACAGAGAGTGCGAGCATATTATTTTTATTTGATGTAGTAAAGGGACATGTCTCCCAAACTAAATTCTCTCTAACAAGTTTTCATATCCTATATTAATAGTCCTTGAGCTAATTAGAATTTGTTGTGAATAAATACAATGTTTCCCTAAGAGAATAACAGTAGATGATATCTACATCAAAAAATAATAAATTCAAAAAAAATGCATAAAGTAAGTGAGCAGGTTTCTACAGCCTACTTACATGCCATAGTGAAAAAAAGTACTTAAAACTTGTTATGGCTATAGCACTTACCACATTTCACTATACTTGTTTCCATGCTTATCAGAGATGGATCTTTGTTCAGTTTTTGGAAGAGTCTCACTCTCTTTCCCAAGGTTTTGAACTCAGGTGCTCAAGCAATGCTCTTGCCTCAGCTTCAGGCAAGAGGTATGAAGTATTTCTAAATTCATACTTAAAGTCAAAGTTGCTTAAAACTGAAAGAATTTCATATAATAATTGGTAGTACCATAAAATGGGTAGAAATCTCTCTAAAATTTGCTGGATATATTGGATTTTTACTCTGATGTATATAATGAAACTTGTCAATTGGCTATTGAATTTTAGGTATCTATATCAAGATGATTGATTAATCAACATTATCTAAAAGATGTACTACATATACCATAAATTCACCATATTGTGAATTTGTGATTGGTTGATTTTATTCAACATTATATATAGTATGTATGGAAGAAAAAAATCAAAAGTTATTCCCAACAGAAATTTTTGATTAAGCATATTTTTCCTAAGACTTTTGCTTTTTTCCTAACAGATTGACTTTGTTTGCTGTGTTGTTTTGTTGGTTGATTTTTTTTAACTTCTAATTCTAACCTTAATGAAAGACAAGAAGACAAACTCAGCAAGTTTACTAAATTTATCTTGTTGGCATTCTAAACTAAATCCTCTTTCTGACCCCTTTACTTTTGATAGTAGCATTATTCTCCCAGTTAGTGAAGATGGAAACTTCAGAATACAGCATATTTCTCTTTCTCTACTACTTCTGTTCCCCAACTTATAGAACTTACTCCTCAATACAGAACTTACTGATAGATTTTGGATGAAACAGGTAAAGGAAAGTGAAATAATGACTCGTAGGGTTCCTACTTGAGCAATTGGATAGATTGTCCATTTAATAAAATGGAAAAGAAAAAAGGTCAACATTTCAGAGATTAAATCTGTTATCAGAATGCTTTGGGCTGAAACTAAGAGAAAAATACAATTTGAGTTAATCGATAAGGAGCTATAATATCTCCGAGATCAGAAGTCAAGGAATGGAGGACTCCAGGTGTGGTTTGTTAAATCATCAGCTCTATTTCTAACAGTGATTCTATTTTGCCTTCCCCTGATGTTGGCTCTATCCTCACAATGGTTGAAAGACAGCTTTGAGTTCTAAGGATTGCACAGCATATCCATGTACAATAATATCAAGAGGGGAATAAAGTCTACACTGGATCAAGGGGAGAATCTCTATCTATACTAGGTCCAGGGAAGCGAGGCTCCACCCTCAACAGCTCAAGACGAGTCCACATCTTCCACCGGCTCAAGGTGAGCAAGTCTTTATCTACACTGAACAGGAGAGGAAGACTCAGTGGTCCAGGTCTTGGAGAAGATGACTTCTGAGCTTCTGATCTTGCCCTGAGGCCTTTGTCTAGTCTGTCTGTCTGTCTTTCTTTCTTTCTTTCATCTGCCTTTTTTTTAATCTTTGGAATATCAATTTATATTATATAATTTGTACAAAATAGAACTTCATTAGGAACTATCTTTGCTATCCCAAAAGCATGGGGAAAGGCCAGAGTAGTGCAGGGCAAGGGGAAGTGTCCCAGAGAAAAGAGTCTCCAATGTCTGTCACAGGAGGGGCAGAGAAGACTCCTGGAGGATCCAGATGCCTTCCTAGCTGGAATCCATGCAAAGAAGCTTGAGCCAGTTTGCACATCCCACTCCCACAGCTGTCTGAGTACACGCCTGATTGCTGCCCACGCCATGATGTCAGGATCCACCGGTTCAGGGGCCTCTGACTGGCCATTGGTTTGTCTGTCTCAGCTCTGCATTTTTATTAGAGCTACTTTGTTTCTGAGTCTAGCAGGTTTCTAACCCTCCTCCACTCCTTTCCTGAATGCCTGCCTGCAGAAGCATGATATGCAGATGTTAAATGCAGATGGTGATCCTTCAGTCACCCACTTCCAGCCCTTGCTGTTGTCAAGGGATTGCACTGTGGAGGTCCTGAGGAGGATGTGCTGCCATCTGGTACTGCAACACACATACTGAGGATCACCCGGGGGTTGGGCCTGTGGGACACAGGGTGATGCTGGAAGGCTATGCTAGGGTGGGGGTTGGGGGGGTCCTCTCATGCAGGAAGCAGAGATGAATGGCAGACACACTGGCCCTTCAGCCACCCTTCTGCCCTGACTGCTTGACCTCCTCAGTCAGCTGCTGCTCACCAGGCAAGGGGAAAGTGGGAAGGGCAGGCTCACTGGCAATCCTCTTTGGGCAGACATTGGAAGGATCCATGGGGCTGGGTGAGGCCCAACACCTGGACACCAGGCTTTACGTGGAATGTGCAGCCCACCTCCTGGGTTATTTGGTGCTGGAGTATCAGGTACTTACCCACTGCCCCACCATATTTTCAATTTGCTGGGGACACCCAAGTATTATGGGGGTCATAACCCATGTCAAACATGATTGTCATAATTATGGGTTCCTGGTATTTGGGGAACAGCTCACTAGAATGATTGGGTGAATATTCCTCACCCTGGCTCAGCCTTGGGTGACCCATCATCTGTGTCTGATTGATGAGACTCCATGCTCCCTCAGAAACATGCGGGGAAATGTTGTACCTTGCTTGTGCAATCTGCTTCTTCAGCTGCTTATGGGTGTTTGCCATAAATGGACCTGTGACCATAAAATGCAGAATGATACCCAGGCTCCAGATGTCCACTGGGGACCCTGATATTCTTTCCATTGTGTGACTTCAGGGACAAGGTACAGAAGAATGCCCCAGAACTTGTTTAGCTTCTGCCCCAGTTGTGAAACTGGTACTCAGGCCCAAGTCAATTAGTTTGATGTTGCCTTTGGTATCCACCAGGATGTTCTCCGCCTCCAGGTCTAGGTGCAGCTGTAGTCCGCAGCACTCACAATCTGCCTGAACAGTCTCCCAGCCTCCTCTTCCTGCAGTCTACCAGCCTACAGCATACAGTGCTATAGCTATCCCCATCCTGAATACTCCATTATGATGTAAATCTTTTCGATGGTCTCAATGGCCGGAAAGAACTGGATCACATCTCAGTGTTCCACGTCCATGATCATATCCACTAAGGTGGGCATGTTCCACCCTACCTTTGGCAGGACTTTTACCACCACTTCTGTTCTGGTAAAGTTATAGCAGACTAGTTTCACCTGGGCAAAGGCCCCCAGCCCAATGACCCTCAGGTCTGACAAAGGTCCAAGAGGGTGGTCTCATAGATTAATATGACCTACAACTTCAATATGTGATCACTTTGTAGATAATTATTTCATCAAAACTGGTATTCTGGTAAAAATTTAAGGATATAGTTTCTCATTACTTTTTTCTTCATGTTCAGGAGCTTTCTTTACTAACTAGTACTAGTTAAAATACAGGGAATTTTAGGGGATTCAAATTATCTTCATTCACATTAGCAGTCTGTTGAAACTACTTTTTACCTAGGGCTTCAAATACTGAACTATGTCTCTATTGAATAAGCTAGATATGTCCCCAGAAATAGTGGGTGGTTTGCCCTGAGCCTTCCATATTCTATTCCTTCTTCTTTCTACCATACTATGATTAAAGAGTTAGTCCATAACCTCAAAACAAGGTTTACTTACACTCTATTTGAATGCCTTTGATTAACAAAATAGGGATATTCCTTAAACAACATTTATGTTGAGATTAAGAAGAAACTCCACTTATGTCAAAGTATGTAATAAATGCACATCTCTGCCCAATCTCTGCCCTCTTCTTTCAAAATATAATTGTGGAAACTGGGCATAGTGGTGTACACCTATAATCCCAGTGGCTCAGGAGGTTGAGACAGGAAGATCTCAAGTTCAAAGTCAGCCTCACAACTTAGCAGGGCCCTAAGCAATGCAGCAAGACCCTGTCTCAAAATAAATTTAAAAAGGCTGACAATGTTGCTAAATGGCTAAGCACTTCTGGGTTTGATCCCCACTACCAAAGGAAGAAAAAAAATGAGTTGTGGAATATAGATAAAACCTATTTTGTTTTGTTTTTCCTAACTCAGATAACAAGATAAAAGAATAGATAAAGAGTCAAATCATCTTAGGAGAACAATAACAACAATAGATCATCAAGAAAAAAGTAGTTGTGTCCTTATAATCAATGACACATTAATGCAAATATACAGAACCTTATATCCAAAAGAAGGCACTTCTTTACTCAGCCTGAGTAGTGAGCTTCTCCCAATACTCTCCCAACCTAATGAACAATGAAAGTAGTTACCTGTGTAATTTTAATTTCCCCTCCAATTCTCTTCAATTGCTTAAATAGACACATCTTCATCATTGTATTTTATATGTTCCTGTTAATGCTATTTGAACTTTTACATAATGTTCATAAGTATACAATACTATTTTTAAGCCTAAAAACTGCTTACAAACTTTTCAAGGGCACAGACTCCCTTCTTTCAACCACAGTAAATCCCTGTGACATTAATAGGAACTCTACATAAGAAGAAAAATGATGAAAGAACTCTTAAAACTTATACTACTATAAAATACCCAGAATACTTGGACCCCTTAATTCGAAGAGTTCACTAAGTCAAGTGTAAGAAACTGTACCCAAAATGTGGATCTAAGTTAAAATATATATACATGTACATATATAAAATATTTTATATATATATATATGCACTCACACATATGTGTGTGTATGAAAGAGAAATAGGAAGTCTGGTGGTCCATTTCAGAGTATAGTATTTAGCCTTAAATGTAAAATTGGCAAATAAGAAAGGCAATTTATAGCTTGTCTATCTAAATTCCTGGATCCAGGCTCCAGAAGATGGCCCAAAAATATCCAGTCATAGCCATTTGAGGTCCCCAACCTGTATCCAATCATAGCCATTTTAACTATAGCCTTTACCCTTGTCCTCTCCAATTTAAAAAACAAAAGAAACTTTTTAGTTGTAGATGAACAGAATACCTTTATTTCATTTATTTATTTATTTATTTTTATATGGTGCTAAGGATCTAACTCAGTGCCTCACATGTGCTAGGCAAGCACTCTGCCACTGAACTACAACGGCAGCTCTGCCCACCCAAATTTTAAAACTAGCTAATCATGTTGATTGTAACCCCAAGCTCCTCCTATCAGAGCAAGGGGAAGCGCTGCACTGGGAATAAAAACAGGTGGACTGCCCACTCTAGTGTGCTATCTTGCCAGACTGGTAGCACACCCTTCTGCAGAAGTAAATTTTGCCCTTGACAAGCTACTTCCATTTATGTGTCTGATTCCTTACGACACCACAGTATTTCTAATATATATAAATATATATGCAAATGTTCACACACATAAAGCACATCTGAGATAATTTTATAAAGAAAATTGTTCAAACCAGATTTGTCTAACATGAAAATTCATATTCTACCTTGAAGCATCTATATGAAGTCCATTAAAAATTTTATAAGACATAGCAAGATACTTAGAGTAGGCTTAGGGAAAAAAATTATGATATTATTTTACAGTTAATTTTCATATCTTTATGTCCTGTCCCTCTGCTGCTGATCAGCCCTCTGAGCCACAAAATGCTCCTGTGGGATTCTCACTGGAAATGACGAGTAGCATGCTCCAGGAATGTATCTGAGTTTAACATTAAAGAATTCAGGGCCAGAAGGAAATAAAATTCTCAATTTAAACTACAATGTCAATCAGAACCTCAGGGCTGGAGCAATGGCTCGGTGGTTATGGCACTTGCCTGGCACACGCCAGGACACAGGTTCGAACCCCAGCACCGCGTACATGACAAAGTGTCAGAGAAATGAAGGTCATGTGAAAAATTAAAAAATTAAATAAAATAGATTCTCTCTCTCTCTCACTGTCCTTCTCAAAAAAAAAAAAAAAGAATCAGAACTAATTTCAAATACTTTTTCTGAAATCCTATAAGCTGTAACTAAGTCTGAATCTGAGATTGATTTTGTGCCTTCTCAGGGTCCAAGACCCATTTTTGGAAAACCCTCTTTTCTTGCTTTGAAGTAAGTAAATTAATTTGACCCAAGATAAAAAATGGTGCTTAATTCACATTGCCCTGTGTGACCTTCCTGACTACTACTTATATAATCTATGCTGTGACCAGGACAGCAATTAAAGAAGGTTTAAACTGCAAGTTGATTTTCATTATGGATTGTAGCTATCTATGTCAAGCCAAAACTTTAATTCCTATCAGCTTGTGTTAACACAGCATAAAGCAGGAAGAAAAAAAGCTAGTCTTCCAGGTAGACTTTTTCTAGGTAACTAGCTTCCCAAAGACTAAATCCCAGAACTAGCCATAGATTAGAGAATTTTCTAGAGCCAGAGCCTATGAGTAAGCAGGGTGGCACAGTTGAGAATTCTGATATATAGGTATAGCAAGGGGTCCAGGCTGGCAAAATTTGAAAAAGTCCCCATTTGATTCTGGTACTAACCCATGTTGATAACCAATGGCATGCAGATAAAGAAAATTCCCTGGACCTATGAAAACATTCTGAAATACAAAATTAATAAACCACCTAGAAAGGGGTCAACGAGCTTGTTCTATAAAGGGCCGGATAGTAAATATCTTGATTTTATAGGCCAGAGTTACTGCTACAATTGTGTCCTGCATTATAGCAAGAAAACAACTATTATAGTCTTTATTATTTAAAAATAAAGCCACAGTTGCAGGGGTAAGATGGATACCTGTAATCCCAGTGACTCTGGAGGCTGAGGCAGAAGGATCACAAGTTCAAGGCCAACCTCAGCAACTAGCAAAATCTTAAGCAATTTAGCTGGACCCTGTCTCAAAATAAAAAATCGAAAGGGCTGGAGATGGAGTTCAGTGGGAAGGAACTCCTAGATTCAAGCCCAAGTAGCAAAAATAAAAAATTAAATAGGACTGGGATTGTAGCCCAATGATTGTACACTCCTGGGTTATTCAATCCCCAGTACTGCAAATACAAAATGTGCTTGGCCTTCTCTACAAACGTTCGTCGAAGGCTCATGCAGCTTGACTTCAACCAATATGGTAGAGATATTTTTCTGTTTAATGCAAAATTTAAATACTATGAATGTACAGGACAATTTAGGGATAAACATACAATGCCTTTGACACTGGTAAGATTAAGGGAATCTGTTCTTGTATTCAAGCAATTGAAATAAATCCTGGCTCACATAAGCCGAAAAGGAATCTATTGAAAATACATTGGGCAGCTTATAAAATCAATAAGAAGCCTAGAAAGGAAGACTTTTTTAAAAAATGGCAGAAGCCCAGGGAGCCTGAGTAGCAGGAGCAACAACCCAGACAGTACCAGGGAAATAGTCTGGTTAGGACATTAGAAGGTAAGGGTGGAGAGCAGGGGTGGGGTAGGATCCTATCACAAGTCATGACTGACAGCAGAAACTCAACACATTGTAGATTCTTGTTACTACAAGTAATTCTTAAATTCTTTCTGCATCTGTGTGTCACTCCCAGGGCTGGAGTGTTCAACTCTGGGAACCCAGGTAAGTGATTTACTCTGGCTCTCTTGAGTCAGGGAGGAGAAAGATTGCCCTTTTTTGGTTTCAGTAGTAAAAAACAGGCTCTATACCCACTAGAGTTGCACATAACAGGGAATTGCCCCTGAATAAGAAGGAAGGTGCAGAGGGAAGAATATGTATATTTTAGTGGCTCTAGCCTTAATATTCATGACAAAAAAATTACTATATGATCATGACCCAATTCTTCACTTTTAATATTCTCTTTTATTTAATAATAAAAACAATACTAGCTCCTACTGGCTTCATCAATATGTTATAATGATAAATGGTTTAATATCTACAAACTACACTGAACATCCTGGGAAAAAGAAGCATCACAGATACAAATTATTCTAATTAAGGAAATTATAATTAGTAAAGATTGCAATAGCTGGTATGCTTCAGCCATAGGTAATGTTACTAAGTCGCATACTGGAAACATATTCTTCCCTCTGCAAATGTTTTGCTCTAACTACATTACTATGTATAACCTTAAGTTTTAAAATTGCATTAATTTTTAGTTAACTTTTTAAACTTTATTTATACAAAATACAGTTTCAAGGCTTGAATTTGGAGAGGAGAAGAAAGATGCATAGACAATTCAGTTGGTTGGATCTGTTACATTAATTTCACAATCTGTGAAGGAGTGGATTGCTCCTTGAATGGTAATGGAAAATTAGTTTCTTTATTTCTTCATTAAGACTGTGGGAGGAAAATTAATACTCTCTTCAGCTTTTCCAAATTAATAGAATATATCTTTATTAAAATGATGAATGTACATGCCTACATTCTTTTTGGTTGAAAGGTTTCCTAACACATAGAATGACTCAACTTAAAGCTAAGTCTTCGAAAGCATCTTGTTAGGAAACCGAGTTTCAGTGAGGCTAATTTATTTACTGAAGGTCACACAATTAATTAAAGACACAGAAAAACTAGAAACTTGGTTTTTTTTAACCCAGAGGCATTTTACCACTGAGCTATACTGCCAGTTCTTTTTACTTTTTATTTTGAGACAGCGTCTCACTAAGTTGCCTAGCCTACTCTCAAACTTTTAGTCCTCCGACCTTAGCCTCCCAAACTGCTGGGATTTCAGACATGTGCCATTTCACCCATCTCTGATTGCTATAATCCAGTGCCCTTGCAAACTCACCAAGCTTCTTAAAGAAGGAAAAAGGAAATTCACTTATTGTATTTTCTCATTGTTGGTGTGTTGCTGGGCTTCCACACGCAATGCATTGAGAATGTTACATCAGAAAGAGGAACTCATTTGTTGAAACCCGTCTCCTGAGGACCAAAATGGCTCCCGACACCCTACCCAGGGACGTCATCTTGAGGTCATGACATCTCTTCAGACCGCCTGATGGGACAGGTTAAATAATTGCCACCTGCATGTGCTCTCCGCCCCTTGCTGACCTTTCCTTTCATTGGTCCCCATACTCTTTGAAACCCCACGCACTTCCTCAATAAACGAGCTCCTGCCACGACTGGTCTCCCTGACAGGTCTGATTGTCCTCCTTAGGGAGGGCTGGGAACAGGTGGTCAGCTGACCCTTGCCTCTCTTGGCTGCCTAGGTTGGGACGTGCCTCTCTCCTTCTCCCCTGCAGGTCAGGGGGAACACGAGAGGCTAAAAACCCCAACAGTGTATATGATGCTTTAGGTTTCTATGCTCTGAGAGGTGGTAAAATCGTCTATGCAAAATCATAAAAGAAAATAAATAACTTTGTCAGTTTCCTTTTTGTGAGGTTCAGGTTCAAGTGAAAAGCAATAGAACCAATGTCTTGGGAATGACCAACCTTATGCAAAATCATGAAGTCAAGCCTGTCTTCAGTTCCTTCTAAAACAAACCCAGTTCCCAACTAACTCATTCCCCTCCCCACCAATTTTCTTCATTAAAACTCCTTTGAGATATTATTTTACTCTTTCATGCATGATAGCGTATGTTTAACACACATGTGATCATACCTGTGTATACAACACCTGAGTGTGCCTACACCCATTTTATGAAACATCATTAGAACCTCTTATCTATTCCTGATTACATCTTCTTTTGTCCACTGCTCAGAAGTAACTAAGCACTCTTCTGTCATTTGCTTTTCTTTATAGTGTTATTACTTGTAAATATATCCCTAATCAATACATTGTTTAGTTTCATGCATGCTTTCAAACTTTATATTACTGTCATAAACATACATATTTCTACAACTTATTTTTTTCCCTCAACATTTAATTTGTTAAAAATTGTTATATATGGGCTTGAGTAGTGGCTTAGCAGTTGGAATGCTTGCCCTTAGCATGCATGAGAACCTAGGTTTGAATCCCAGCACCATATATACAACTAAGTAAGATAAGCAAAGGCCAGATGAAAAAAATAAATAAAATTGATCCCCCCTTTCTCCTTCTCTCTTTAAAAAAATTATATATATTTGTGATATTTTGATATGTATTTGTTGGTTTGAGGCCCATTTCTGGCTTAAAACTCCCTCCTCAAGGAAGACCATAGAAACTAGAATTGCTCTTTCCCAAGGCAAGTCATAGAAACTCTAATCTTCCCCTGCATCTCTTTCTTGAGCTGTCCCTAAAGAAATTCTGTGCCCTGTCCTTGTGGGACAGTAGGTCATAACACCTTCCTCATTCCAGAGGGTCCTGTGGGTACCCAGGAGGAAGGACTGCTGCACAGAGAGGCCAAGCAGAATCTGAACAGACGGCCCTTGCTGGATTTTCCATTCAGTCCACTACCATTAGATCTTCCCCTTTTTGTCAGATCATATTTTGACGTGGGCGTCCTTGCTTTAATCATGTCTATGCAATTGCAGTCTCCATAAAAGTCCCAAAAGAACAGGGTTTCTGGAGATTCAGAATAACAGAATACATGGAGAATCCAGAGGGTATTGCTCCCAGAAAAGGAAAGGAAGCTCTATAACCCTTCTCCCGTATCATCCTATGCATCTGTTCATCTGTAGACGATGAACAGGTAGGAAGGAGTCCCTGAATTCAATGAGCGACTGAAGCAAATTAATCAAACTCAAGAAGGAGGTTGTGGAACCCCAATTTATAGCCAGTAGGCCAGAAACACAGGTAAAACAATTGGGGGCTTGAAATTGGCATCTAAGCTGTGTGGGGAGGAGCCCTCTTGGGGGCTGAGCTCTCAACCTGTGCGATCTGACCCCATTTCCAGGTAGATAGTGTCAGAATTGAATTGAATGAGAGGACCATAAAATTCATTGTTACTTGCATGTGTGGAGATATCCTCACACCTTCTGAGGTCATAGTAATCTGTGTTGATTATATTGTGAGAAGAAACTGAAGACAGTTTGGTTTTTGCAATCAGAATGTTGATGCATGTTGCTTTAATGTATTTGCTTTCAACTGTATTGCCCGTCTTTAGATGAATATACCAAAATGTATTTGTCCACTCTTCTGATGTTAGTTGATGCACTGTTGTTTTTAGTTTGTTTTTTTGGGGGGGTTGTTTTTGTTTTTGCTTTTTTGCTATTATAATCAATGTTGCCAAGAATATTCTTGGACCTGCCTCCTGTTGCATTGGGGAGAAACTGTTCCAGTAGCAGAATTGCTGAGTGGTCAGATATGAGTATCTTCAAATTGCAATAATGTCAAATTCTTTTCTTATTTTTATCAATTTCAGTCCGCTTTCACTCCAATCGAGAAATGAATATTAGTTCCCATTTATCTGTATCCTTACCTTGGAAGTGTAAGAGTTTTTCAGTTCTTTCCATTGTGAGTTTTACTTTTACATCCATCTGATTAGCTATGACCTTCAACATGTCATATATTTATTGACCATCCTGATTTTTCCTCTGAACATTCTTAATTGGGTTATATGTCTTATTCTTATTGATTTTTTTAAGAGACACAGGGACAGTGAGAGAGAAAAAGAGAATCAATTTTATTTAGTTTTTCATGTGGCTTTCATACTCTGACACTTCATTGTGTACATGGTGCTGGGGTTCAAACCCAGGTCCTCGTGCATGCCAGGCAAGCACAGCAACTGTTGAGCCACTGCTCCAGCCCCATTCTGATTAATTTTTAAGAGTTATTTATGTGTTCCAAAAATCAATTATTAGTTAGCTGCTTTGAAAAAATTTCTTCCTTTTCGTGAATTCTTTTCAAATTTTTCACTACGTCTTTGAAAATTATATCATCATTTATCAACATTCTTTCTTGTGATATATTTTTGTGTCTTATTAAAGAAATTCTTCCCTTCTATAAGTATTCTTCATACTCATTTGTAAATTTTTTAAGTTTTTACTTTTTATTTGTAAGTCTTTAAATAGCCTAACATCATATATCATGGGAAGAATGAATTTTTTCCCCAAATGGATAATAAATTGTCCCAGAATGATTTTTTTATAAAGAGAGAGGGACAGAGAGAGAGAGAGAAGCAATTTTATTTAGTTTTTCATGTGACTTTTTTTGCACCAATACATTGTTGTGTACGTGGTGCTGGGGTTTGAACCCGAGTCCCTACGCTTGCCTTGAGGCAAGCGCTGAAACCACTGAGCCACCACTCAAGCCCGCCAGAAGGATTTCTTGAAGAGTCCTTTAATCTTTGAGACTGGTAATTCCAAACCAATTTATGTACAATATACAGTTATAAATTCTCCATGTTTCTGATGCCAGCCTCTACATTCTGTTTCCTTGATCTTATCAGTCTAATATTACATCATCTTAATCATAAAAGCTTTTTTTAAATTTTTATTTATTTATTTATTTATTTTGGTACTGGGGATTGAACCCAGTGGCATTTAACCACTGAGCCATATCCCCAACCCTTTTTATTTTTTTGAAACAGGGTCTCACTACATTGCTCCGGGCCTCACTAAGTTGCTAAGGCTGACTTTGAACTTGAGATTCTCCTGCCTCCTAAGACTTTGGAACTACAGGCATGTGCCACTATGCCCAGCCAATCACAAAAGCTTTTAAGTTATATGATTATCTGGTAGGGCAACTCTCCCTCCACCATATTCTTCTTTAGGAGTGTATTATGATTATTATTATTGTTGTTGTTGTTGTTCTTGCTATTTTGCTTTTCCAAATCAATTGTAGAATTATTTTGTTGATTTTTCATAAATAATTCTATTGGAATTTTTATTCTATTACATTGAATTAGATTATATTAGGAAGAATTGAATCTTCCTATGCTTAAACATGTTATTTCTCTTCATTTTTCAGCTCTTTTATTTCTTTCAGCACAATTTTAAATTTTTCTTTATAAAGTTTATACCTCTTCTTGGTTAGATTTATTTCCAGAGTACCTTATATTTTGGTCTGAAATTCAATATTCATAATTAAATTTTGCCAAGTTGTTTTAACCAAAAGTTACCTATGAAGCCAGATAAAAAAGATAAATGTAAGCAGCGGCCCAAGGGTAAGACGAGAGAAGCAGAATATGAGAGGACCTCTACTTAGCACCAGCTAAGTATTGCACAATATTTCCAAGCTTCCAAATAATCCATGCTAGCTAGAAGTTTCCTGATACCTGGATCAGGAAGTTTTCATCCATGAATAATTTAAAATAATGACAAGTGAAATACCGTGTTTCAGCCTACAAGTGAGATAGGACTTCAGAGAGCAGAAAAGAAAACAAGCAACTAGGATGTCCGTAACAAGAGCAACAACAAAGACAGATAACAATAAGTATTGGCACGGCTGCGGGGAAACTGGAATTCATTACCAGTGGGACTATTCAACCATTCAGTTTCCTTGGAAAACAGTTTCATAGTTTCATAAAAAGTTAAATGAAGTTACCATATGACCCAGCAAGTCCATTTCTAATTATATATCCAAGAGAAATTAAAACATGCGCTCATACAAATACTTGTAAACAAATGTTGGTAGCAACATTGCTTACAATTGTCAAAAAATGGAAATAACCCAAATTCCCATCAAGTGGTGATGAACAGATAGATAAAATATCCATACAATAGAATGGTATTTAACCAAATTAGGTGATCAAGTACTGGGATGAGGTACATGCTACAACATGGATGAACCTTGAAAATATTATGCTAAGTGAATCCAGTCACAAAAAGTCACACATTATATTATGCCACCTATATGATGTATCTAGACTAGGCAGTGGATACAGAAAGTAGCAATTAATAAGGTCTGAAGAGAGGGAGAACAGTGAGTAACTGCTAAGGGTAGGGGGTTTATTTTGGGGGTGATAAATATGTTCTGGGACTGGGCACAGGATTGTAAGTTCGAGGCCAATCTTGTTATTTTTTCATTAAAAATTTAAAAGGTTTGAGGATGTAGCTCTGTGGTAGAGCACCCCTGGATTCAATCCCCAGTACCAAAAATAAATAAATAAATAAAAAGCTTCTGGTATTAGTTGTCATAGATTCAAAACCTTTTTTTTTTTCGAAGAAATTTATTTGTTCAACAATCAAACATGCTTCCAACGAAACAATATATTTATATTCTGAAAATTAATTTACCTCCTAGAGCCCCCCTAATTACCCACCCTTGTCCCTCCCCCTCTCTACCCTCTTTCCTAATACAGCTCTACGAATGCCTTAGGTTGTATGACACTACGTCTTTTCAGGGTTTAATACATGAGAGTTGACCACCTTTTGCAATGGTCGGGGTTTAGCTCCAGCGTCCACAAATGAGTGACGACATTCTACCCTTGGTTCTCTGGGTTACACTTCTTTCACTCAGCATGATTTTTTCCATAGCAATCCATTTACCTTCAAAGGTTGCAATATCATTGTTTCTAATTGCTGAGTAGAACTCCATGGTATATATGTACCACAGCTTTTGGATCCATTCATCCAGTGAGGAGCATCAGGGTTGTTTCCATAATTTAGCTGTTATAAATTGAGCTGCTATGAACATCTATTTTGCTGTGTCACTGTAATGTGCTGATTCTAAATCCCCTAGAAACATACCCAGTATAGGAATAGCTGGATCATATGGTGGGTTCATCCCTAGTTCTTTGAGGATTCTCCACACTGCTTTCCAGAGGGGCTGTACCAGTCTGCAGTTCCACCAACAGTGTGCTGGTGTACCTATCTCTCCAAGCTGAAAGCATTTCCACTAAACTCGGGAACAAGACAAGGCTGTCCGCTCCCACCACTTTATTCAGTATCATTCTTGAGACCATAGCAGGAACAATAAGGCAAGAGAAAGAAATCAAACGGATATTAATAGGAAGTGAGGAAATCAAACTCTCCCTTTTTGCTGATGATATGATCCTGTATTTGGAAGATCCAAAAAACTCCACCAGTAAACTGCTTGAACTTATAAACAGATTTAGCAAAGTGGCAGGCTACAAGATCAACACCCATAAATCAATAGCTTTCCTATACACTAACAATAATAGGGCAGAGGAAGAAATTAGGAAATCAGTTCCATTCACAATATCCTCAAAAAGAATAAAATACTTGGGAATTAACCTAACAAGGGAAGTCAAAGATCTCTACAATGAAAATTATCAGACATTGAAGAATGAAATCCAAGATGACCTAAGAAGATGGAAAGATGTTCCATGCTCTTGGTTAGGCAGAATTAATATAATAAAAATGGACATTCTGCCAAAAGCACTATATAGATTCAATGCAATCCCCATTAAGATACCAATGTCATTTTTACAGATATAGAAAAGGCAATTCTCGAATTCATTTGGAACAATAAGAAACCCAGAATAGCCAAAACATTACTAAGCAAGAAAGATGAAACAGGCCATTTTGCTATGCCAGATCTAAAACTATACTATAGAGCTGTAGTAACAAAGGCAGCATGGTACTGGCATCAAGATAGGAAGGAAGACCAATGGAATAGGCAAAAGACCCTGAAACAAACTCACAAATCTTTAAGCATCTGATTTTTGACAAAAGGGGACAAAATATTACATGGAGGAGAGACAGCCTATTCAACAAATGGTGCTGGACAAACTGGTCAGCCACTTACAGTAACTTGAAATTAGACCTTTATCTTTCATATTGCATGAGAATCAAATCAAAATG
Source organism: Aplodontia rufa (assembly GCA_004027875.1). Taxonomy (NCBI): domain Eukaryota; kingdom Metazoa; phylum Chordata; class Mammalia; order Rodentia; family Aplodontiidae; genus Aplodontia; species Aplodontia rufa. Next base: position 20,054 of record PVKS010022870.1, read on the forward strand.
GATAAAGGAGCTAGGAATTAAACCAGTTACCTTGCAACTGATGGAAGACAAATTATGTCCAACACTTCAGCATTTAGGAGTAGGCAAAGACTTTCTCAACATGTCTCCTAAAGTGAAGGAAGTAAAGCCAAAAATCAGTGAATGGGATGTCATAAAGCTAAAAAGCTTTTGCACTGCCAAGGAAATAATCAAATCAGTCAAGAGGTTTGCTACAGAATTGGAGAGAATCAGGGACTGTGAGTCTTCTGACAGGGGTCTCATATCCAGAATCTCCAAACTCCTCAAAAATCTCAACTTCAAAAACACAAACAACCCCATCAATAAATGGACCAAAGAGCTAAATAGAAACTTCTCAACAGAGGATATTGATCAAGCCAATGAATACATGAGAAACTGCTCTAAATCACTAGTAATCAGAGAAAGCAAATGAAAAACTAATTTAAGATTTTTTGTAAGAGAGCGGGAGAAAGGAAGAGAGAATCAACTTTATTTAGTTTTTCGTCTGGCCTTTGCTTCTCCAACAAAGAAACATAGTTGTGTATGTGGTGCTGGGGTTTGAACCCGGATCCTCATGCATCATAGACAAGTGCTTCAACTGCTGAGCCACACTTCAGTCAGTTTCAAAACCTTTTGAAGGTACTAAAACCACTGAATTGTGCATGCTCAAAGGGCCAATTTTATGGCATATGAATTTTAATCTGTGTCTCAGTGTGTGTGAGTTTTACTGTTGATTGGGTGACTGAGTCCAGGGGGGCTCTGCTATGGAACTACACTCCCAGTACATTTTTACTTCTTATTTTGAGACAGGATCTCACTGAATTTTCCAGACTGCCTTTGAATTTATGATCTGCCTGCCTCAACCTCCTGAATAGCTGGGATGTGAATTTTAATCTTATATTTAAAAAAAAATTTTTTTTTTGCTTCCAGAAATTGAACCCAGGGGCGCTTACCACTGAGCCATATCTCCAGCCCTTTTTATATCTTATTTTGAGACAGGGTCTCACTAAGTTGCTTAGGGCCTCACTAAATTTCTGAAGCTGGTTTTGAACTTGTCATCCTTCTGCCTCAGTTTTCCGAGCTGTACTACCATGCCCACTTTAAAATTTAAATCTTAAAATTTAAACATTTTAAACACAAAAAAGAAGAAAACCACCAGGTGCAGTGGCACACTCTTATAATCCCACCTATTCCAGCAGCTAAGGCAGGAAGAACATAATTTAGAAGCCAACCTCTACAACTAAATGAGACTCTTTCTCAAAACTTAAAAAAATTAGGACTGGGGATATATGGCTCAGTGGTAGAGTGCCCCTGGTTTCAATCCTAGTACAGACATGAAGGGAAAAAAAAGCAAAGTGTTCTACCAAAGTTTAAATATGCCAAAGTAGGTTTGACTTTAAGATTAAATAAATTCACTCATTACTAAAAATGATAACTTGTGGTTGCATTATTTTTGCTTTTTTTATACTGCTTTCAACAATAATACCTTGAATTGTGTACATTTATCAAGACCAGATGAGAGAAAGTTTCCTCATATCTGTTTTCTTATTAAAATCTATGCCACACCTAAAATCCCAGCAGCTCAGAAAGCTGAGTCAGGAGGATAGCAAATTCAAGGCCAGTCTTAGCCACTTAGTGAGTCCACAAGCAACTTAGTGAGACCCTGTCTCCAAAAAAAGGGGGGCGGAGCTAGGAATGTAGCTCAGTGGTAAAGCACCCCTAGGTTAAATCTCCAGTACAAAAAGAAAAAAGAAAAAGAAGAGAGAGAGAGAGAGAGCTGTGCCTTATGTTCTTATGTTTCTTTGGGTTCATATTATCTCTCTTTTATTAGATTTCAACAAGAGATGGCCCAAGTATTTATTCTACTCCCCCACTTACATCTTCATCCACACCCGAAACCTGCCACTGTTGATTTGAGAATCCTGTCCTCTCCATCCTCCTAAGATACCTCCTTTCCTGTCTCATCTCCTTAAAAACACAAGGACCTGCACCCCTGGACACACTTGCCATTCCTCAGACAACCTGGCCCTCTTCAGTCTTTGTGCCTTTACACATGTCTCCACGTGGAACCTTCTGGAGTGAGGCTAGCGATGGATATAGAAAGATCAATGGCTATATTTTGGAAGCAATACTACATGGGTTTGTTTGTAAATTAGAAATGGAAAGAGTTGAGAATGCCTATTAAGTTTCTGACTTTAGTAACTTTTCAAATGGTACCAATTTTTGGGTTTGGAACAATTGGGGTGAGGGAAGAGAAGGCTTCACATGATGAATTTGAGATGCCCATCAGACATCAGGTATGAATATATGAACCTGAAATAATACGTGTCTAGAACACAGAGGAGAAACTTGTGCTGGAAGTATAAATCTGGGAGTTTTCAGAAGTCATACTTAAAACTATGAAACAGACATGATTTCTGGGAAGGATCCATTGCATGACAACTCAGTAAGTTTTAGGTTGTAACAAGTTGTACCAAAGTTTACTTAACAAATCCCCTTATTTTTCTTTTTAAACATACAAGGGTCCACAATGTTTTATGTAATTCATGTAATTTTTATATCCTCTACAGTTATTTACAATATTTTTTTCTGAAGATAAATTACTTTTTTTTAAGACAGAGGACAGAGAGAGAGAGAGAGAGAGACTGAGAGAATTAATTTTTATTTAGTTTTTCACATGGTTTTTGTTGCTCTGACACTTGGCTGCTTATGTGGGTGCTGGGGTTTGAACTCGTGTATTCGTGCATGCTGGGCAAGCGCTATAACCACCAAGCCACCGTTCCAGCCCTAAAGAGAAATTACTTAAAAAAAAAAAAAAAGAGAGGCTTGCTTAGAATAGACTCTGATGTCCAAAGTAACTGGAAAAAGTAACTCCCTATCTTAAAAGAAAGAAGAGGAGAGGGACCAGCTCCAAGTGCTTTGTGAGTAAAGTCACAGGGATGAGGATTTCAGCTCAGCATTATTGACAGGGAAGAAATGTCTAAGGGGAGTTCATCACGTTATGTGTTAGCTGTTTTCCAGTTTATAAAAAAAAATATATATATATATAATATTATATATACAATATATAATATTATGTATAATATTATATATTAATATATATAAAACTTTACTTTTATGGTGTGGTGGATGAAACTCAGGATTTTGTGCATGCTAAACATGTATACTCCCATCATTTATTTATTCATTTATTTTTTGTATTTATTTATTTATTTAGGGTACCAGGGATTTAACCCGGGGTTGCTTAACCACTGAGTCACATCCTCAGTCCTTTTTATGTTTTATTTTGGGGCAGGGCTTTGCAAAGTTGCTGAGGCTGGCTTTGAACTTGCAATCCTCCTGTCTCAGCCTCCCAAGTCAAGTCATTGGGATTACAGGCTTGCGCCACCACACCTGGCCTAATTTTAACAAAAAAAGCTTTTCTTCCATCTCCACTATAAAATCTTTAATAAATTCAACATAGGTTAATTCATTTTCATGCAATTAGTCCTGTAGGTTGCATATAAGTAACCTGAGACCTGACTCATTGGTTCATGATTAAAAAAGAAACTGTCCAGCCAGTATTGGGGGCTAGCCTTTTTGTTTGTTTGTAGAGACAGGATTTCCCTATGTTGCCCAGGCTGACCCTGAACTTCTAGTGTCAAATGATCCTCCTGCCTCAGCCTCTTGAGTAGCTAGAATATGCTACCACACCCAGCTTACTGTTTGGTTTTTTTATTTGTTTGTTTGTTTTGTTTTAAGAGAAAGAGAGAATCAATTTATTTATTTTTTCATCAGTTCATTTATTCTCCAAAATTTCGTTGTGTATCTGGTGCTGGGGTTTGAAATGGGGTCCTTGTGCATGCCAGGCAAGCGTTACAACCTCTGAGCCACTGCTCCAGCCCTGTTTATTTGTTTGTTTGTTTTTAATGACAATGCAATGAACATCTTTAGAGCTACGTCTTTCCATACATCCAATATTACTTCTATGGCACAAATTTCTAGATACTGAATTAAAGGGAATAGACCTTTTTTAAGGGATTTTATATATGTTGCCTAATTATCCTTTGGAAAAGCTGACCCAGTGTGTCACTGGGAGACTTTCAGAGTATTCATTTCCTTATCATTTACACTTCAATTTTTAACAAATTGAAGGAGTAAATAGTAGCTCCCTGTTTTGACAAAACTTCATTACCATTAATTTTTTTAATATTGCTCTAAATGGTCTTTTTATCAGTCATCTTTTTCCATATCAATTCATTCTGTGTGCTATTGCCAGGTTAGTCTTCTTATAACAGGGATCCAGCCAGGCATAGTGGTACACACACACATGGGGCTCAGGAAGCTGAGGCAGGAGGACCACAAGTTCCATAAGCAACCAAGCAAGACTCTATCTCAAAATTAAAAATAAAAAGGGTTATCAATGTAGCTCAGTGGTAAAGTGCCTCTGGCTTAAATCCCCAGTACCAAAAAAGTTTTTTTTTAATAATAATAATGGGACTCTATGGCATTGTCCCCCTATGTAAAAGTCTTCAGTGACTCCTGCCTACTGAAACAAGTACAAATTCTTCAGTCTGTTAAGGCACTGCAATATGTCCTCATGACATATTTCTAATCTTATCTTAACCTCCACTTTCCTACATATACCCTATGATCTAGTTAAAAGCATGTAGGCATTCTTTTCCAAAATATGACCCACAATTTCTCATCTCTGTGTCATCATCCAGTGATGAAAATTCATATGATGAGTGATACAAATCTGCCCTTCCGGAACCGGAGCCGGCAGCAGATATTCCTAATTAATCATCATACTCTTTCCTGCTGAGCAGTGATACAATGTCTCAATACTGTGCTGCGCATAGCTACTACCAATTAAATGGAATTGGCACTTGCGGTAAAACTAACTTGCCAACCCTGTGATGGTTCTTTCACCTACTTGGCCTTCATGCCAGCTCCTCTTCTTGAATTTGTTCCCATCAATTGAGATTCACTTCAAATGCTCCTTGCTTCAGAAAGTCTTTCTTATTCTGTGTTCTACCTCCAGTTCTCCAAGCATATTACATAGCTTATATAATTCTAGTTTCATTTTACTTTTTTTTCTTTTTTAATCTGTGTGCTAAAATTCTGCAGCCAAAATACCTTAGTTTAATCTTGAATCTGTTCCAACTAGCTATGAGCTTTTTTTTTTTTTTTAAGAGAGAGAATCAACTTTATTTAGTTTTTCATCTGGCCTTTGTTTCTCAGACACTTAGATATATATGTGGTATTGGGGTTTGAACTTGGGTCCTTGCGCATGCCAGGCAAGTGCTCCCAATACTGCACCACCACTCAACTATCACTCCAGCCCGTGGCTATGAGCTCTTGAGCAACTTGTTTTAACACCTAGAAGCTTCAGTATCCTCTTCTGTAAAATGGGTGAAATAATTAGATCTACTGCAGAAAGTTACAAGGATTCAATGAGAAAATGAAAGTCAAGTGCTTAGCCAAGTGCCACACACATATTGTCTTTAAAAATTATACATTTCTCAAAAACTTAAACATTGAGTTATCATATGACCTGGCAATTCCACTCTTAGGTATAAACCTGAGAAAAATTAAAGTATATATTTGCACAAAATCTTATACATGAACGTTGAGAGAGCCACATTATTGATAATAGCCAAAAAGTGAAAGCAGGCCAAATATCCATCAATTGATGAATAAATAAACAAAATGTGGTATAACCACACAATGGAATAATATTCAGCAATAAAAAGGAATGATACAATATGGAAGGTCCTTGTAAATAATACTAAGGGAAAGAAGTCACAAAAGACCACCTATTGTACAATTCCATTTATATGAAATGTACCAAAGAGGCAAATCCACAGAGACAGAATGTAGGTTAGTGGTTGCCAGGAGCTAGAGCGAAGGGGTGTTTTAGTTAGCTATTTGATACTGTGACAAAACAAACAAACAAAAAAACCTGAAAAGAACGATTTTGGGAGAAAAGGTTTATTTTAAGGGCTCACAGTTTCAGAGGTCTTAGTCCATAGAAGGCCAGCTCCATACCTTGGGGGGTTCCAGGTGAGGCCGAACATCTTGGCAAAAGAGTGTGGCAGAGGGAAATGGGTCAAGGCATGGGTCCAGGAGGGAACAGAGAGAGAGAGAGAGTGAGACTCCACGCCAGATACAAAATTTATACTCACAGGCACACCCCCAGTGACCCACCTCCTCCAGCCACACCCTACCTGCCTCCATTTGCCACTTAATCCCTATCAGGGGATTAACTCACAGAACGGGTTAAGACTCTCATAATCCAGTCGTTTCACTTCAGCCTTCCTGAATTGTCACTTGTGAACTTTTGGGAGACACCTCACATTCAAACCATAACGGAGGCATGGGTACAGGGATTCTTTTTGAGATGATGAAAATGTGCTAGATCTTGGTGATGGTTGCACAACACTGTGAATAGATTAAAAGCCTGTATTTTTAGGCTTTCTGTATACCTTAAAATGGTTAAAATGGTGAGTTTTACGTTATGTGAATTTTATCTTAGTTTTAAAAATGTTATTTATAGGGGCTGGATTGGTGGCTCAGCGCAGAACAGAGTCTCTCGCTCTCTGTTCCCTGCTGGACACGGGTTCCAATCCCAGCACCACGTACACAACAAAGTGTCAGAGCAAAAAAGACAAATGAAAAAATAAATAAAATTGATTCTCTTTCTCTCTTTCTCACTGTCCCTCTCTGTTTTTTAAAAAAAATGTTATTTATATTACCATCTATCTTTATCTCCCTAATAATGCCCAAGGAGACATCATTAAGAAGATGATTTTTTAAAGACAGAAAAATATTTAGTATGGTTTTAAATGCAAAGATGAAATAATTCAATTAACCTCTCTAAATTAGAGATCATAATTTGCATACAGGACAAATCATAAAATGGTAATTTATTCATCTGTAGAAATTCCAGGAATAGACTCATCCCAATCAAGAATAAGAATTCAGTCTTAGGCCTGGGGATATAACTCAATGCTAGATAACCTGCTTAACCTGCTTAGCATGTGCAAGGCCCTGGGTTCTACACTTGGCACAGCAAGTGTAGAAGGCTTTTACAGCGCTTGCCTGGCATTCACAGGGACGTGGGTTCAAACCCCAGCACCACATCCACAACAAAGTGTCAGAGCAATAAAAGCCACATGAAAGACAAAAAATAAAATTTATTCTCTCTTTCTCTATCCCTCTTTCTCTTTTAAAAAAAGAAAAAGAAAGGGATGGGGATATGGTTCAGTGGTTAAGTGCCAGTGGGTAAAATCCCCAGTACCAAAGGAAAAAAAGCTGGAAATTATGTATTCTAAGTGGTGTGTTTAGAGGTGGAATGGGGCATTTTGTTTTTATTTTTTAGCCCTAATTTTTCTACAATAAACATAAGTATTGCTTTTGTAGTAGAAAGTGATAAAGTATTGCTTAACTTTTTGAAACGTCATGGGAGGAAGAGGGTAGCCAGTTCACATTGTTAAGGTCAAAACTTGTAAATATAAAAAAAACTTTGTGAATAAATTAGAACCTTTTCAGCTTGTTAGTGATATGCCTAGAAAATTATGGAGAAATAAAATATAAAAATAACTGAGGAGACATTAGATCCATAATTAGGGAATAACTCATGAGATATCTTTATAAATGAGCAATAGCTAAATTCATGAAAATGGATGAGGCAATGTGATAATGTTTAAGAACAATATTTCCACACTTACTGAAGTTAATTGCTAAATTGCCTTCTAAAGGCGTTACTCTACTAGTGAACTATTTTTTTTAACCAACCCTACCCAACACTGGATACAGCATAATTTTTTCTCTTTAACAATCTAACTAGGAAAAAAAATGAATCTTAATTTTTATCTCTTTGATTACTTTCAAAGGTAAATTTTTTCTAAGGTTTATTTATTGGTTATTTGCATTTCCTCTTTTATGAATTTTCTATTTATATGTTATACCGGGGTTTTTGTTTGTTTGTTTAGAAAAAAGAGAGAGGGAGAGAGGGAGACAATCAATTTTATTTATTCTTTCATCTGGCCTTTGTTTCTCTGACACTTAGTTGGATATGAGATGCTGGGGTTTGAACCTGGGTCCTTGCACATGCCAGGCAAACACTCCAACTAAGCCACTGCTCCAGCCCTATATCTATTTTTTTAATCATCTTTTTCTTGTTGATTTTTTTTATTTCATTGATTTGTTATAGATCTAAACCATTTATCTGTCACTGCGTTGCGAATCTTTTTCCCAGTTTGTGATTGGCTTTGTAGTGCGCTTAAAATAATCTAAATATGTTTAATTTTTATGAGGTCAAATCTTTCAATAGTTTCCTTTATTAATTTTCTTTTGTCCTTTCTATTGGAGAGTCCTTTACTTTAAACAGAAGATATTATCCACCTGTATTTTCTTTTAATTATTTGCTTAAGTTTTCATTTTTAAAATTTAGTTTTTTGGGCTGGTGTAGTGGCTTAGCAGTTAGAGCACTTGCCTGGCAGGTGGGAGGACCCAGGTTCCAATTCCAACACCACATACACAACTAAGTGTCGGAAAAACAAAAACCAGATGAAAAAAATAAATGAAACTGATTCCCTCTCACTCTCTCCCTCTCTCTTTAAAATAAAGTAAAATTTAGTTTCTTCATTTAATTCTTAAAGCTACCTGGAATTTATTTTGGTGTGGGATGTGAGAATGACAATTAATTTTAAAAACACATTTTAAAATCTTATTTATTACGGCAGATGCAGCGCAAAGAAAATACTTGTAGTATTAAACGTGTCCAAGATCTCATAATAATGCAACAGGATTTCCTACAATACAAGCATTTAAATGGCTCTTCAGAGATCATTTAAGAAGTCTTAGGCTATGTGAAAACTATTTTAATAGTTTTCTTTTAGAAAAAGTATCTGTTTCAGAATAAACTTTATCATTTGGATGTCTTACAAAAGGTACAATTGCTTTGACATTGAAAATTGAAATTTTATTTTTAAAAAAGAAAGAAGTAAGCCCTTCACTGCCTGAGAGGGTGATGCTCATGTCAGAGTCAGATCTTGAATTTCACCTTTTCATGACTAAAAGAAAACAAAAGAATCTCTTCATGATTCATAGGGCATGAATCATAAGTGCAATTACTGAATGAACAAGTAGACTTCAAATGCCAAAAGGGTGAAGTAGAAATTCAATTGGGGTAGAAACCAGAAACCCTAGTTTCAATGCCCCTCCTAATTCACTTACTAAATATCCTTAAACTAATCTCTTTAAATTTCTACACCTGTTTGCCAATGCATTAAACAAAGATCTTTTTTGATTGTCAGTAATGAAGGGCTTATGAGTTAGTATATTAAAATCTTAAAAGCATCTTGAACTATGTGCATGGACATTATCAGGAATTCCAGTTATCACGAAAAGGTTTCCTGAATTAGTAGGTCTACTTTCCAAGCCACAGCTGTTACTTTAGTATGTATAAGTTCTCTAAGGCCCCATTGAAGATAGTGTGGGATACCAGAAGCAAATGGTTTGGGAATAATTGATATGTCATTTTACTGCTAATGAGACTGAAATAATAATGTATTTTAAGAAATCTACTCTTCCTTTGGATTTCTGCTATGTCTGAACAAATTCCCTCTTCTAACAGATTTTGACTTTTTAAGATGCTAACTGCATATATATATATGTATGTATATTTAAGAAAGTGCTCGGGGCTGGAGTGGTGAGTTCAAACCCCAGCACCATGTACACAATGTCTCAGAGCAACGAAAGTCACATGAAAACTAAATAAAAATTGTTTCTCTCTCTCTCTCTCTCTCTCTCTCTCACTGTCCCTCTCTTTAAAAAAAAAAAAGTGCTCACAAAAAGATATATGCACCATAATTCACACAAATAATTACAGAATAACATTGATGTAGGTAACCACATGCTTGCTCACAAGTATATCCTGAGGTTAATCTACAGCACATTGATGATAAGGACCCAGAAAATCAATCAATCAGCAAATTCAGTAAGATCATAAATGATTAAAGACTGAGTCAAAGCTGGTGTGGTGGCACACGCCTGTAATCCCAGTGCTCCGGAGGCTGAGGCAGGAGGATCGAAAGTTTAAAGTCAGCCTCAGTAACTCAGCAAGGCCCTAAGTAACTTAGTGACTGTCTCAAAATGAAATCTAAAAACAGATAGGGAGGGCTAGAGCAGTTGCTAAATAGTTGAGTGCTTGCCTGGCATGCATGAGGACCTGGGATCAAACCCCAGCACCATACACACATTTCCTCTCTCTCTCTCTTCTCCTCCCTTTCTCCCTCTCTCTTAAAGAAAGAAAGAGATAGAGATATAGACCAGTGGTTAAGCACCTGGTTTAAAAAAAAAAAAAAGACTCTTGAGTCTACAATTGATAAAGAGCTCTGGCTAAAGTTATCTGGGGTCTCAGGTTCTAAAATAGCTTGATCAAAAATGATGGAAAGGGGGCTGGAGTGGTGGCTCAGCAGTTGGAGCACTTGCCTGACATATTCCCAAGACCTGGGTTCAAATCCCAGCACCACATACACAATGAAGTGTCAGGGAAACAAAGGCCAGAAGGAAAAATAAATAAAGATGAATTTTTCTTTCTCTGTCTCACTCTTTAAAAAAAATGAGGAAAAGGAAGACTTTTTTTAAACAGGGACAGTGAGAGAGAGAAAGAATCAATTTTATTTAGTTTTTTTATATAGTCTTCGTTGCTCCAACATTTAGTTGTTTACGTGGTGCTGGGGTTAGAACTCGGGTCCTCACACATGCCAGGCAGGTGCCGCAACTGCTGAGCTACCACTCTAGCCCCCAAAAGGAGGATTTTATCAATTCATTCAACAAATATTAATTAAGCCTCTCCTAGGCCCTGTGCTAGGTACTGGGGGAAATTATTACATTGATGAAACTGCTGATAATTGACTGTTTTTGATTCTTTCATGTTTCAACCTATGAAAATCACAGAAATTCTTTGGAAAAGGACAGAAAATAAGAGACAAAGGCCTGCACCAGGGTTCACACCTATAATCCCTGCTATTCAGGATCCTGAGGCAGAAGGATCACAAGTTTGAGGTCAGTCTTGGCAACTTAAAGAGACCCTGTCTCAAAAATAAAGAGCTGGGCGTGGTGGAGCACACCTGTAATTCCAGCAAATCAGGAGGCTGAGGCAGGAGGAACTCAAGCTCAAAACCAGCCTCAGCAACTTATCGAAGCCTTAAGCAACCTAGTGAAACCCTATCTCAAAATTACAAAAATCAGAAGGGCTGGGGATGTAGCTTCATGGTTAAGTGCATTTGGGTTCAAACCCTAGTACCTAAATAAATAAATAGGCTGGAGATATAACTCTGTGGCAAAGCACCTCCAGGTTCAATCTCCTGTACTGCAAAGAGAAAGAGATAGAGAGAGAGAACAATAAAAAGGAAAAAAAAATCCTAAAACGGCAACTTAGAAAAAATAAAAGGGAATGAAAGGAGAAAGAAAAAAAGATAACATGGAAAAATAGAACAATGAAACACACAAAAACAAAAATAGAAGAAAATAATAAAAGCATAATAATAGAAACTGATGAATTCTTTTTTATGGAAACATTTCTAATTTATTGTAAATCAACTGATAACTAATTTCAAATTTCATATAAAATTGTCATGGAAAATATTTTTAAATACATATTTTTGTATCTTACAATTTAATGGGTGTTTTCTTTAACTATATCTTCACAATGAGTAAAACTAAAAAGTGTTTTCTTTTTTTTATTTTTGAACAACCATACAAATTTTTAACAAAATAATATAAAATGTATATAGTTTCTGGATATTAGATTTACCCCCAGGAGTGCCCCCCCAATTTCCCACCCGTATCCCTCCCTTCCCTTACCCACAATATCACTAAAAAAGTATTAGGCTGTATAACATTACACCTCATCTGGATTTAACACATGATAATAGTCCACCTTTCTAAATAGCCAGGGTCTAGTTCCAACCTCCACAGATGAGTGGAGACATTCGACCCTTGGTTCTCTAGGTTAAGCTGATATTACCAAGCATAATTTCTTCCATAGCCATCCACTTACCTTCAAAGGCTGCAATATCATTGTTTCTAATTGCTGTGTAAAATTCCATGGTATAAATGTACCACAGTTTTTGGATCCATTCATCCAGTGAGGGACATCTGGGTTGTTTCCATAGTCTAGCAATAGTAAATTGAGCTGCTATGAACATTGATATTGCTGTGTCACTATAATGTGCTGATTCTAAATCCCCTGGAAAGATACCCAGGAGTGGGAAACTGATAAATTCTTAAAAATTAATTTAACTCATCCGATATTTATTGAGTATCTACCAATCTCATGGTAGATACAAATATATGCCTTAAAAGAAATAAAGACACTGCTCCCCTTCATTAGTGAAAGACAGCTCTATATGCCCTGTATTTTTAAATTCCAAATTCTGAAGACAAAAGAGAATTTTTTAAAAAGTACTGAGGCGGGGGCTGGAGCGGTGGCTCAGCGGTTTCGGCGCTTGCCTGGCAAGCACGAGGACCTGGGTTCAAACCCCAGCACCACGTACACAACTGAGTGTTGGAGCAACTAAGGCCATGTGAAAAACTAAATAAAGTTGTTTCTCTCTTTCTCTGTCTTTCTCACTGTCCTTCTCTCTCCTTAAAAAAAAAAAAAAGTACTGAGGCAGTGGAAGAACTAAAATAGGAAATATAGTAGTAGAAACACAAGAAAGACATGTAAATTCAATACAGATCCAAGAAAAAGATAGCAATGTTGGAAAGAAGAAAAATAGAAGTTCTGATCATAGAAAAAGGATTCTGCACCAGTGTCATCTGATACCAATAGAAATGAGAAGTGTAAATCAAGTTTCTAAAGAGACCAATGAAGTTAATATCACTTTTGCCACATAGAGATTTCCGATTTAATATAATTGTGGGTGAATAATTTATAAAATATGTAATTTTGTGTCCAAATTCCAAAATTTATATTTTTATTATTAAGGATTTATTTTTATATAATACACTAATTATATAATAGCAAATAATTCAAGACTACCCAGAATGGGAAAGCATAATTAGGAAATTACTTAGAGTCCTCTTTATACTTCCA
>PVKS010022871.1:5968-33236 GCA_004027875.1 Aplodontia rufa
TTTTTTTTTTTTTTTTTTTTTTTTTTTGTAAAGGAAGCCAAAGAACTAAGGTTGAGGTTTTTGCCCTTTTCCTTTTAGAGGGTTTATTGGTTACTTCATAGATGAACTGAATTAATCTGGAAAAAGGAAATTTATGCTTTAAGCAGTTTTTTTTTTAGGTGCCTAAGTAAGGAAGTCTGTGTCAAGAGACGCTTCTGGCAAAATGCAGCTCCCCTCAGGCTGAGACACTGCAGAAATGAGGCCCTGAGTTTCAGGGGCCAAACCAAGGTAGCTTCCAACTGAGGGTGCTTCCTGAGGACACATTTGCTTTTGGGAAGGAAAAGGTCTGTGGCCTACACACCCATGCTGTTGTGCCTTACTGAGCCACAACTGGGTTTCCCTGAACTCCCTACTGGACCCCAGCCCTTCCTCCCCTGCTCTAAGAATTGCCACTGCCCCTGGCAGCAGCCAATCACCCATCCCCGATCCCCGAGCCAGGTTTGTATTACAAGGCCCTGCCACCTTCCCCTGCCAGTGCAGCAGGTACTTGACTCACAGGAAACCAGCCTCAAGTTGGGCTGGACTCATCTGGGACCACCCCCTGTGAACTGGCCTGGAAGTAAGCCCAGTTGTCAGGTGGTTGGTGCTAGCTGGAGCTGGGTGTGAGGTGGGACCAGTGTCGAAGCTGCCATTTTCCGACTTGTGCTTTCAATCAAAGGATAACTTCACGCTCAGTTCAAAGAGCTAAGAGGGAACCTGATGTGGGTCCAGGTGCTCAGCACCTTCCTTCTTTCCACCATAATTAAGATTTCCCCAGGATGTCACTGATATAAGAGCTTGCCTGGGCCGTCTTGGAATTCCCCATTTTTTTGGCATTAAAAACACACATAGGTCTCAAAACTACATTTCAGAGTGGCTGTACTCTCTGCAGTCCCACCAACAGTGTCCAAGTGCTCCTTTCACCCCACAACCTCTCCAGCATCTGTTGATATTTCGATTCTTCATCTTTGCCATTCTGACTGGAGAGAGGTGAAATCTTAGTGTAGTTTTGATTTGTATTTCTCAGATTGCCAGAGATGTTGAACATTTTTTCATATATTTGTTGGCTGCCTATATTTCTTCTGTTGAGAAGTTTCTGTTTAGTTCTTTAGCCCATTTATTGATTAGGTTCAATGTGTTTTATTATTAAGTTTTTAGACTCCTCAAAAAAATAGGGATGGGGGGCTGGAGTAGTGGCTCAGCAATTTCAGTGCTTGCTTGGCAAGCACGAGGACCCAGCACCACGTACACAACTAAGTGTTGGAGCAACTAAGGCCATGTGAAAAACTAAATAAAGTTGTTTCTCTCTTTCTCTGCTTCTCTCACTGTCCTTCTCTCTTTAAAAAGAAAAAATAGGTATGGATCCATTGTATGACCCAGCTATTCGACTCCTGGATATTTTCCCAGAAGATATAAAATCAGAATATTACAGTGACACAGTTACATCAATCACAATAGCTAAATTATGGAATCAACCTAGATGCCCTTCACTGGCAGAATGGACCAAAAAACTGTGAGATATCTATCTATCATCTATCTATCTATATCTATCTAGTTATAGATATAGATATATTTATAATGGAGTTCTACTCAGCTATTAAAAAGAATGAAATCATGGCTTTTGCCAGTAAATGGAGGGAAATGGAAAAAATTATGCTGAGTGAAATAAACCAAACTCAGAGATTCAAAAGTCAAATGTTTTCTCTCATATGTGGAAGCTAGAGTAAAACTAAGGGTAGGGTGAAAGATAGTCATGTTTATGTAATAGACTCACCAAAGTCAGAATAATGCATGATCTGGGGGAAGTCCAGTTCTGGGGGGCTGGAATGAAGGAGGGGAATTGATGGAAAGGGAAAAGGGGGGGTACAAATGCTGTATGGTATATTTTAATCCCCTGAGAAGCTAAATAATACTCATATAGGCATTCAAAACTAGAAAATTTTAAAAAGTACTATATATGTTTATTTACATTAATATCTGTAATGGGGGAATGTAGTAGAGGTAAGAGATCTGAGAGGGGCAGGGGGAATTCTGGGTAAGGACTGGGTTCAAGTTACATTGTCATTATGTATAAATGTATGAATGTGTAACAATGAATTCCTTCATTTTGTAAGACTATGGTTGCACCAATTAAAAAAAACACATATGTGTGGTTTTAACATCAACATGACTGTCATAGCCAGATGTGGTAGCGTGAGCCTATAATCCCAGAAACTTGAGAGGCTGAGGCAGGAGAATCACAGGTTTGAGGCCAGCCAGGGTAATTTAGTGAGACCCTATTTCAAAATTAAAAAGGGCTGGGAATGTAGATCAGTGGTGAAGTACCCCTGGGTTCAATTCCCAGTAGTGGAAAAAAAAAACAGAAAAAATATAGTGACAGTTGTGCAGAAGTTATGATTGATTGTGGATTGTGAAGTACCTGTCCTGCCATCCTTCTGAAAAAAAGGTCTGGGTGGGCTTCCAGGGGCCTCTTTTAAGACCTTTTTTTTTTTTTTTTTTTTTTAAGAGAGAGGGCAGTGAGAGAGAAAGAGAAAAAGAGAAAATTAATTTTATTTAGTTTTTCATGTGGCTTTCTTTGCTCCAACACTTTGTTGTGTATGTGGTGCTGGGGTTTGAACTTGTGTACTCGCACATGCTGGGCAAGTGCTGTAACCACTGAGCCACCGCTCCAGCCCCAGGATCAGTTTTAAGGCCAGCCTGGGCAACTTAGTGAGACCCTGTCTGGAATAAAAAAAAAAAGAAGAAGAAGAAGAGTAGTTCAGTGGTAGAGTGCTTACATAGCATGTGCAAGGCTCTGAGTTCAATCCCTAGTACTAGGGAAAAAATAATTCATTTTTAAAAAGGACTGGGATATAGCTCGGTGGTAGAGTTCTTGACCAACATGCATGAGGCCCTGGGTTCAGTCTCCAGTAACACACACACACACACACACACACACACCAGAAACCACATCACATTGTAAAATTTCTGATAGACTTTCAAAAGCTGACCTATGATCCTTCAGACTAAACTGACATTGGATTCATAAGTGTCCAAACAACACCGCCTCTTTCTATGGAAAGCCATAGCTTACTCATTTTTATCTTCATCCAGTATGTTCAACCAGTCGCATAGCTCATCTGCCTGCATCCAGGACATCTCTTGAATCCATCTGTTCCTTTCCACCCCAGCTATCAATTCAACTGAACATTCCCTTAGTCAGCCACTGTGCTGGGCTCTGCACACATGAAGATCATTCGGGGGCTTGGTCTTACTGCTTCTATCTTGAGTTACGCCCTGTAGGAGGAGGCGTAGCCGATTTCCCCAACTCCCATTTGCACACCTGTCCCTCCTTCTTGTCCACATAAACTTTGCCTAACCACTGTCTTCTTTCTGTAGGGTGCAATCAAAATCTGGTTTTTTTTTTTTCAACAGCCTCTGCACCCTGTACGCATCGTGATTGTGCAGGGTCAGTCTTCCTGGCCCTGTGGGAGAAGCGTAGATTCTAGAAAGATCCCTACGTAGCCACTTTCTGCCATGGTGACCTTAGTTAAAATTTCTGACTCCAAGTGTTGTGTGGACAGAGGCGGTGGGGAATCGAGAATTCAGTGAGTTTGGCAGAATAAGGAGCAATAAAAAAAAAAAAGGAAAGAAAGGAAAGGAAAGCGCCTCCTGTCTTAAGAAGGTCCTTGACCACCTCTGATCAATTCAGAGTCTTCAATGACTCTTGAGAGGATTAGGCCAAAGGACTTCATGGAAACTTCTGTGCTTTTACTTCCCAGGGTGGAAGCCCTTGTCAAGTATAAAACACAAACAACACTTGGGGTGGAATGAGAGCTCTACGATGATCTGTCTGGGGCCTGTAATACAATGCAGCATCTCTTTAGAGCTCTATCAAACACTTTCAAAATATTTCATTGAATCTTCACAATCGTTGAAACGCCTTAGGGGGGGAAAAAGCCCTACATTTCAAGATTTCTCCAGCAGAAGCATCGCCAGCAACCTCAACCACATTCAGAAAGACGTAGTCTCCAGACCTGTCATCCTCTTTCTCTCTATTTTAGAACTCTTTTTAGAGCTATTGACAGGAGAAAGGTGGAGTGGATGTTATTAGTTCCGTTTGTAGCTGAGGAAACTGCAGTGGCGCAGTGGCTTTTGCAGAATCACAGCAGTGAGCGGTAGAGATAGGAAGCCAAGCCTGTTCCTCCCACTCTCATTCTGTGGAGGACACAGTGAGAGCAGAGGAAATGGTGACAGCAAGGGAATAAAACCCATTTCATCTGCCTGCCACCTCTGCCCGTGCCCTTGCCAGGACACCTGTGTAACTGGAGGAAGAACATGAGTGGATAGGGACGCGCTGGGACTGGAAGAGTTGTGTGTCCTGGAGACTCGGGGATAGAGCACATGGCAGTGTGAAGGGAGTGGAGGTCACAGTTCTAGAAGCAGGATCATGGAGGACCAAAGAAGACCTTGACCTCCCAAATACCTTCAGATGGTGTGGACTGAGACTCTGGATTTGGTAGGGAAGAGGACATTTGCCCTTTCAGTTGTTAAGCATCTGTTTACTGGTGATCACACCCCAACTTCCTGTTTAGGATTTATCACTAACCCGGTTCTCAGTCCATGGATTTCTAGAAGAGCTGAATCTACCCCCAGATCAGGAATCAGGAGTAGACCTAGGCCTAAGCTAATCAGTCCATCAAATTAATCTCAGCAAAAGTGATTGGCTCAAGAATGGGCAATGAGGGTTTGTGGATTTAGCTCAGTGGCAGAGCGCTTGCCTAGCACACACAAGGCCCTGAGTTGGGTCCTCAGCCCTGAAAAAAAAAAAAAAGAGATGGGCAATGACTCAATGAGAACAAATAAGATTTCCCCCAGGTATTCCAGAAAAAAAGATGCTCATTTTCTGCTAGGCGTGGATCTAGAAGGATGTGATTCTGGAGGCTGCTACATCTATCTACCTTATGGTCAGGAGCCCCTTTGAGACTGTTTCAACAAACAGGAAGCAGAGTAGAGAGATGGAGTTAAGTTGGATCCTGGTAAACTTCAATTGAAATCTGGTATAAAAAGATCTTCCTCCTAAAATTTTCTGTTATGTGAGTCCCAATAATTTTTTGTTGTTGTTGTTGTTGTTGTTTTCTCTTAAAGCTAATTTGGGTTATGTCTTCTCTCAACTGCAGACAAATGAATACTGTTTCATAAAGTAAGATTTTAACTGTACATAAATAGTCTGCAGAGTTAGTTTGTCACATAGACTTATTATCCTGGAGCTTCTTGTGTGGAATTATGTTAAGAAAACTTGCAAAGAGCTTTTGCTTTGACTCTAAAGCAAAAGGTATCAGACTATCCTTCACCTAAGAACAATCACAAAAACTATGCTTCAGAACACAGCTGTTTGACAGCTTGAAGAAAGGTCAAGGCAGCCAGGGCTGGAGGGGACGAGATCTCTGAGAGAACCAGACACAATTCCAACCGAAAGCCCTGGGTGTTGTGGAAAGTGACAGGCTAATTTTAAAATTTATGTGGAAAGGCAAAACGTCCAAGAATAGCAAGGACTATTTTGAAAGAGAAAAAACATTTTCTTAGCACTACCAGAAAAGAAGAGTTAGAATGGTATCAGCTCAGTTATAGATGAAGAGACCAACAGAACAAGAGAAAGAATCCACACACGGAAATAGACATTTGATCTTCAAGAAAGGTACCGCCACATAGAATCAATGCCATTCTACCCAAAGCCCTATACAGATTTAATGCAATCCCCATCAGGATACCAATGGCATTCTTCACAGATATAGAAAAAGCAAATCTCAAGTTCATATGGAATAATAGAAGACCCAGATTAGCCAAAACATTACTCTGCAGGAAGAAATAGAGGGTATCTCAATTCCTGACCTGAACGTATATTACAGAGCTGTAGTAGCAAAAACAGCATGGTATTGGTATCAAAACAGAACTGAAGATCAGTGGAACTGAATAGAAGATCCTGAGACAAACCCTCATATCTTTAACTATTTGATATTTGATAAAGGGGGCAAAAGCATAGGGTGGAAGAAAGATAGCCTGTTCAACAAATGGTGTTGGACAAATTGGACAGCCATGTGTAGACAACCAAAGCTTATCTTTCACCATGCACAAAAACTAAATCAAAATGAGTCAAAGATCTGGATATTAAGCCAACAACTTTAAACTTACTAGAAAAACAAGTAGGGTCAACACTACAGGACATAGGAGTTGGCTGCACCTTCCTTAACAAAACTCCCATGGCTCAAGCAGTAAAGTCAAGAATAAATGAATGGGATGCAATAAAACTAAAAAGTTTTTGCACAGCTAAAGATCCAGTCAAGAGCATCAAGAGAGAACCTACAGAATGGGAGAAAACCTTTGCCTGCTACACCTCGTACAGAGGGCTAATATCCAGAATATACAAGGAACTAAAGAAACTAAACACCAAAATCACAAATAATCCAATCAATAAATGGGCTACGGATCTAAAAAGAAACTTCCCACCAGAGGAAGTCCAGAAAGCCCATAAATATATGAGAAAATGCTTTACATCATAGCTGTAAGGGAAATGCAACTCAAAACTTCAATGAGATACCACCTCACTCCTGTTAGAGTGGCAAAAATGAAAAAGTCAAACAACAACAGATGCTGGAGGGGCTGTGGGAAAAGAGGAACACTGTCACACTGCTGGTGGGACTGCAAACTGGTTCAGCCACTCTGGAAAGCAGTGTGGAGAATCCTCAAAAAATTAAGGATGGAACTTTATGACCCAGCTATCCCACTCCTGGGTATTTTCCCAAAAGAGTTAGAATCAGCATATTATAGTGATGTGGCTTCATCAATGTTTATAGCAGCTCAACTTACTACAGCTAGACTATGGAACCAACCCAGATGCCCCTCACTCGACGAGTGGATACAAAAACTTTGGTATATATACTCAATGGAATACTATTCAGCCATTAGAGAAGACGATATTATGGCTTTTGAGATGAAATGGATGGAGATGGAAAGAATTATGCTAAGTGAAGTATCCCTATCTTAGAGACTCAAGGGCCAAATGGTTTCTCTCATCTGTGGAAGCTAGAATACATGGGGAAGCAGTATGTTAGACGGCAAAGCTAATAATAACTTCAAATTGTATGATTTTTTTCACAATAGGGAGACGACTCCCTGGAATACTTGGAGGCGTAGGGTGGAGGACAGGGTGGGGGGAGGGCTTAGGAAGAACACCTAGGAGACTGGAGGGTAGGAATGTGGGGGAATCATCTCAGAAGGAGATCTCTGATCTCCACGAGATATCCATTTAACTCAGAGGTTCTTCTGGAGGAAACAGCAACATGGGGAACCCAAGCTGGGCATCCATGGCATGGCATTAGCCTTGGATAACTAAGTACATATACACTTGTTCTTGATTGTTTGATGATGTTTCCCCCTCAATTGTAACTCTATATTCATCTAATAAAAAAAAAAAAAAGGTACCGCCACAACGTGAAGAAAAGATGGTCTTTTCAATCATTTATGTGCTGAGTCAGCAGGATACATATTGGGGGAAAAATATACAAATCTCGACCCCTACCTCACACTGTACACAAAAATCAATTTCAGATGGATTAGAGACAGCAGTGTGAAAGTTAAACACTGAAGCTTCTGAAAGGTAACATTAAAAAATATTTCCATGGCTTTGGTATAAGCATTGATTCTTAGATCAGAAGAGATGTTAATTATCTTAAAGGAAAATTGTGAAAAATATTGTAAATTTTTATTCAAAATATTGAAATATCAGCCAGTTGACTGAATTGGACTTTGTTAAAAATATTTTTAAAATTTATTACAAGAAACCACCAACTAAATGTAAGTGGAAGTCACAGAATGGGAGAAGGCATTTGCTAGATTTATATTTGACAATGGATTTGTATCTAACTATGTAAAGATTTCCTATATGCCTATAAGAAGACTGCTCATTTTTGAAAAGAGGGAATGAAGACTTACGTTGCCCTTTGCAAAAAAAAAAAAAAAAAGGATATCCAAATGACAGGCAAATATATAAAAAGATACTCAGTGAGGCATGGTGGTGCACACTTATAGTCCCAGCGACTGAGAAGTCTGAGGCAGGAGGATCACAAGTTCAAGGCCAAGCTAGGCAACTTAGCAAGACCCTGTCTCAAAATAAAAAATGGAAATGGTCAGGAATTTACTCAGTAATAAAACATCCCTAGGTTCAATCCCCTATACTCCCCACTTACACTATCAGGGAAATGCAAATTAGTACCACAGTGACATAATCCTCCACTTGTGCTATGTGCCTGAAATTCAAACAATGGATAATAACAAGGAGAGAGGATTTGGAGCATCCAAAATGCTCATTCCCTGCTGGTGGGATATTAAGGTAGACACAAATTTGGAAACTGGCTTGGTGGTATTTACCAAAGCTGAACACTCCCAGTGATCAGCAGTCCATTCCTGAGTATATACACAACATTAATATATTAATGAATTAAGAATATTAATAATATTCTCTTAATTTCTTTGTATTCTCTATCATTTTTGCTTCCTTAATTTGTTGTTATGAAATTTACTACTTAACTACTTATAACTGCAAGATCTTTGTTGTGGTTTAAACCTTTATCATTCTAAAACATCACGTTGCTTAACATTTCTTGCCTTAAATTCAATCTTGTTTGATTTGGGGGATTCTAATTTCCCCCCTTTGTTGATTTCTTGTCTTTTGTATTTATTTTTATTTTTGTTTTTTGTTATTTTAGTTTTTTTTTTTTTTTTTAATGGCCAATCCTGCTATGCAGTGCTTTGGTTCCCTAGGCCCCATCTATGCTGGGCTCACTGTCAGCTGGTGAGACCCATCCTTGACATTTGGAACCCACCTCTCACTACAACTGGCAGGGAAAGTCCTTTTCTGTCATAAGTCCTGATCTTTGGAGTAAGATCCCCCAGCAAGGTAGTTTAGAGCCCTAGCAATCCAATTGTCACACAGATCTTCCTGTTTCAAAGTGCACGGGTATTTCAGTGGTCCAAGTCAGGGTGGGCTTAGGGGCTCCTCATAAGAATTCTAACTGCATATGCTTCCTTACTCTTCTCAACCTTTATCTGAATTGCCCACTCCCTCCCTCTCTTCCTGTCCAAATCCTAGCTGTCTTCAAAGCCCCAGCTGAGTGCCATCTCTTGGAGAAAGCCACCCTGATGAGACCAGTCGTGCAGAATTGCTCTTTGCATGTGTACTTGACGCTGCCTTTTCCCCGTATAGGATGATCTTTGGTGCAGGTAAATAGAAAACCCGGTTAAAAATAGCTTAACTCATAAGGAAAATGCCTCATAGAACACAAAGTCCAAAGGCACAGGGTTGGTTAACTCAGAGGTCAACCAGGTCATGAAAGGCCCATATCCTTTCCACCTTTCCAAGATGTAAACTCAGCATGCCAACCACTCCCCTCATGGCTGAAAGACAGCAGCTTTCTAAATGTACCCAACAGCATCCAACAGCTGTTGAGAGGAGGTTGGATAGCTTTTATAAAATAAATTTTAAAAAAAATTTAAGGGAGAGAGGGACAGTGAGAGAGAGAGAGAAAGAATCAATTTTATTTAGTTTTTCATGTGGTTTTTGTGGCTCCAATACTTCATTGTATACATGGTGCTGGGGTTCAAATCTGGGTCCTTGAGCATGCAGGCAAGCACTACAACTGCCAAGCCACCGCTCCAGGCCCCAGATTTAAAAATTTTTGACACTTAATAATGATTGGATCAGGATAATCAGCATATCCAGCACCTCAAACATTTATCAAATTTCTTTGTGTTGGGCACATTCAAAATCCGAGTCTCTGCTATTTTGAAATATACAATTAATTATCAACCATACTTATCCTACTGTACTATAGAACATTGGAAGTGATTCTTCCTAAGAGGTTGAATACCTTTTTTTTTTTTTTTTAAAGAGAAGGATGGACAGTGAGAGAGAGAAGCAATTTTTACTTAGTTTTTCATGTGACTTTCATTCCTCTGACACTTTGTTGTGTACATGGTGCTGGGGTTTGAACTCGTGTACTCGCGCATGCCAGGCAAGTGCCATAATTGCTGAGCCACTACTCCAGCCAGAGGTTGGATACCTTTTGAAGGAGAAAGAAAACTTCCCACAAGCCTCCATCACATTTTTCATCTTGCATCCTTTAGCCAGAATTGCAAGTGAGGAGCAGCCAAACATTAGAAAGAAAATGAAAATCCCACGAGTGGTCTGGGCAAAGCAAGATTCTGCCCCTATTGCAAGGGAGGGATCCAGGCTCTTTCAAAGCACAGACAGCCCAACTTCTGAGCAGATCTGGAGAGTTGCTAGATAAGAAGTCAGGGAGAATGGATGCTGGATGAGCAGCCCCGGAGCCTGGGGCAATGCTTACTTATTCTTCTAGGACTTTGCCACATATGGCCTGACACCATCCCTGTTGCTTCCTTGTAAAACCCTTGAAAACCTGGACCAGGGGTTCTTCATTTCAGCCTCTGCTGCGGAGATTGACACTTGATAAATGTCAATTCAATGACTTATTGGGTGGGGGAAGTAAAGAGTGATCGATGACAGGTTGTTGTGGGGACAGCAAATGTAGTAATCAAGGGAGATAAATCGCTGCACCATCCTAGAACATATTTTAGCAGGAGATATGCAATCCTAACATCAAGGAAGGTGTAAGCTACAGCAGATTTTTTTAAAAAGGCCAAGGCCAGTGATACCAGGGAGGCTCTGATGTTAGTTAGCCAAGTCCATGGAAAATGAAGTAGTTGTACTGTCCCACAAACGGGACTTTTATCTTGTGTGACTTCATTCACAATTTCCATTCATGTAGTTCGTAGATATGCTAAGAATTAGAATAACTTTACACTTGTTACTATTTAATAACCAATATGTTCCTGTTTTAAATTTGGTATTACTCCTTACAGAGTGCCAAACAACTACCACTACAGTTAATTACCTATTCTGACAGCTGGTGTAAACGGGCAATGACTCGTACGTTTGTGAGAATGGGTGTGATCGTATGTGATGATGGTGATGTGTGTGAGAGTGAGGGAGAAAGAAACTGACTGAATCCCCAGCAGTGAGCCGTGACAACACGGTGGGTTTAAAACATGCCTGCAGGGCTGGAACGGTGGCTCAGCAATTACATGATTGCCTGGCATGCGCAAGGACTCAGGTTCGAACCCCAGCACCATGTATCCAACGAAGTGTTGGGACCACAGAAGTCAAATGAAAAACTAAATAAGATTGATTCTCTCCTTCTCTCTCTCTCTCTTTAAAAAAAAAAAGCCTGCAGATTCTTTGATGCTTCTCCCATTAAGAGGTAAGTATAAGGTTGGAGATATAGCGTAGGGATACAGTGCTTGCCTAACATGCCCGTGTCCCTGGGTTCAATCCTCAGTACTGCAAAAAAATTAATAGGAGGGTATAAATTCCCTTCCCTTGAATCTGACCCTTAATGATTTGTTGTCCAACTTTAGTGCCGGCTGGTCTATAAAATAAGGTAATTATTACACTATATGTCTTTGGATGCTAGATTATAAGTGACAAAGCAGCTTCTACCTGGTTCTTCTGGGAATTTGCCTTTGGATTCCAGAGATTCCATGTAAGAAGTCCAAGGTTGCCAAGATTTAACGAAGTCCCAACCATATTAAGGACTCAGGTGTAGGTTTTCTTGCTAATAAGACCAACTGAAGTCCCAATCAAGGGGGCTGGGTCATATTACTGGTGGAGCTCTTACCTAGCATGCACAAGTCCTGGGTTTGGTAACCCCGCCCCCCAGCCCCTCTTCACAGCGCCTGCCAGGAGAGGACACCATCTCCCTCCTGGGGCTTGATCCTGCTCTGGAGGCAGGCCTGAGCCTCGGCTCTGTGGTACTCCCTCCTATCTCCTAAAGTCTCCTCACACCAGCCACCATGCACGCAAGCTGTGCTTCTCAAAATCCTGTCTGTCCTGGATCCTGGCCCATGGCCTGAGGTCCAGAGCTCAGTTCTTCACCTTGTGAAATAAAGTTTCTCCTCCAAAAACAAACAAACAAACAAACAAATCCTGGGTTTGATACTAAGCAACACACACGCACACGCACACGCGCGCACACACACAGAAAAAAAGAAATCTCAGTCAACAGTGGCAATCCACCACCAGAAACATGAATGAAGGTGCCTGCCGATGATTTCTGTCCAGTTGCAGAGTTACCCCAGCCTTCAAATCTTTGCAGGTGAGGCTACATACTATTGAAGTCAGGACAAACTGTCCCCACATAGACTTTGCCAATTTCCACAAAATCCATGAATACAAAACAACAGTAGTCTTTCACTGCTAGATTTTGGTGACATTGGTCACTCAGCAATAGATGGTTGGAAGAGTAGTCATGATGCCCTTCCACGAGAACAAAGTTTTAATTAACAACTCTTATGAAGAAGCAGCTGCTCGTGTTTTGTTTTGAAGATGTGTCTACAGATTCTCTAATGGTGTTTATTTACTAAAGTAAATAGCCAAACATGACAATTTCAGGGAATTCTGAGATGCACTAAATACAATGTGCCTTCCAAGCTCTTCAATCCAAGTGCTAAATATGCGTAGGCTTATGGTGTGTGGCTTACGTCGGTCGATGTTACTCAGGAGTCTGAGGTAGGAGAAACTGCATCACATACTGGTTCCTGACCCAGGAGGAGGGGTTCTGCATGACACCCAGCGGTGTTCACAGTACTCTACTACAAGACCTGTGGTGAAGGAGGTTAGCATACTAGTCTACCTAGAGGGAGAACAGAAGCCTCTACAGGGAGCTGGTATGGAGGCTGGGGGAGGCAAGGGGAGGAAGGTAGGAAGGAAAATGCATTCCAGGAATCAAGTTGCAAGTGGTCAGTCTTTCAAACCAGAGCTCCAGGTAAAATGCCCCAGTGGCTATATCTAAGACACACGTGTAAAACAATGTCTTTGCCAGGTGTCGTGGTGCACAGCTGCAATTCCACCTATTTGGAGGCAGAGGCTAGAAGATCACAAATTCGAGGCCCATCTCAGCAATTTAGTGAAGCACTGTTTCAAATTTTAAAATATATGGCTAGGGGTATAGTTCAGTGGTAGAGTGCCCCTGGGTTCAATCCCCAGTATGGCAAAAAAGAAACAATAACAAACAAACAAACAAACAAACAAAAAAACCAGTTCTTGAAAGTTTGTAAATAAAGGGTTTGCAAATTTATACTATGCAAAGGAAAATAAAACAACAACAAAATAGGAATTAACATTCTTAAAATCAAGCAAGGTTGAATGTAAGGCAAGAAGCAAGATAAAACATGGTATTTTATAGCGATAAAAGTATAAACTACAATGACTAGGAGTTATAAATAGATTTTAAGTAAATTATATAGTGAAAAAATGCATAAAATAAAACCTACAAATAATACAAAGTAAGAAGAAAAACATTAATATTAGAAGTTATTTTTGTTGTTGTTCTACCAGGGATTGAACCCAGGGACACTTAACCACTGAGCCACATCTCCAGCCTTTTTTATTTTTTATTTTGAGACAGGGTCTCAGTTGCATAGAGACTCCCCAAGTTTCTGAGGCTGGCTTTGAACTTATGATCCTCCTGCCTCAGCCTCCCAACCTGCTGGGATTACAGGCATGCTCCACCACCTTCAGCTAATGATATATTTTAATTATTTTATCTGAGTCTATGAAGGGTTCAGAAAAGTAAGTATATTGAGCACCATAATAGCATAAATAATAAGATAGATTATATATGTTCAGATGATGAATCAAAGAATATACCATCTGTAAGGTATTCATTTGTAGTAACAAATATGTGACTCTATATTAAATTAAAACGATACTTCATTAACCTACAAAATGAGGAAATAGGACAGGCAAAATTCTCTGACAGCATTTCCATAAAACTGGAAATGGATTTTTAAGTAAGGATAAATCTAAAAACTTTATCATAAAGAGAACTTAAATTCTCCATTAACCCTTTGGTTTAAAAGGAAACTAAAAAGTCTAAGGAATCTACAAAGTAATGGCAATACATAGAATATCAGAATCTATGAGATATAGCTAATCAATGCTCAGAAAGAAATTGGAAGTCATAAGTATCAACAAATAAGAAAGAATAAAAATAAATTGACCTCTAGACATTTAGAAAAAAAAATAAAACTAAGTCAAACAGATAGAAATGTTAAAGATAAAAGCTTAATTTATTACATTGGAAATTAGGAAAATGATAATATTGTAAAATAAATCAGTCCAAGAACTGTTTTCTTTAGGGCAAAAATTATAAAATATGTAGACATTAGTTAATATAATCAAGACAAAGCATAAATACATGATTTTTTCCATATCCTTTAATTGGTAGGTTTTGGTTGTACCATATTCATACAAGCACACAGTATAACATGACTGTAATCCTAGCAACTCAGGAGGCGGAGGCAGGAGGATTGTAAATTCAATGCCAGCCTCAGCAATTTAGCAAGGCCCTAAACAACTTAGTGAGACTCTACCTCAAAATGAAAAATAAAAAGGGCTGGGGATGTAGCTCAGTGGTAAAGCACCTGTGGGTTCAGTCCCCAGTGTTAAAAAAAGAATAAAACAAAAACCAATATAGCAGTAGAAAACATATAAACTTTTAAGAAATTAAATGAAAGAAATCACAACAGCTACTTCACTTAATTCAATGAATATAAATGACTAAATGGATTTTCTACAAAATGTAAATTGTCAAAATTGGTCAGAATAGAAAAAAATCCAAACAGACCAATTAACATGGAGGAATTAGAAAATGCTAGTAATGAGCTAATCCCCAAGTAGAAACACTTCTGTACAGTTTCTTAGGCATACTTCTATGAAACTTTTAACACACTGGTTATGTCAATGCTATTTAAACTGTTTCAGAACAAAGGAAAAAATAAAATGTGTAAATTCTTCTTAGAAAGTTAACATAACATTGATATTAATACCCGACAAAAATAGCAACAAAAAGTAAATAAAATCACAGTCCAGTCTCACCTATGAATATTGATATCAACATCTAGAATAAAGAAAGTCATAGCTTCTCGGCCTTTTGGCTAAGATCAAGTGTAGAATAAAGAAAGTCATTAAAGCCAGAAAATAAAAGTATATATTATTACCAGTATCCTTTAATAATGTATTGGAAATACTAGCCAACATAATTAAACAGGAGAAAAAATAGATAATTAAAAGCTTGAAAGTAGGAAATAGAATTATTATTTTGTGGATGATATTGTCTACCTGAAAAATACAATTGACCAAACAAAACCAATTATAATCCAAAAGAAACCTTATTTAAGAAGCTGACTGCAGAGTTAATATTAGGAAATAATCTCTAATTATTTAGAACAATAACCAGTTGGAATATGACAGAAGAAAAACCTCATGTACAACAGGAACAAAAAATAAATTTTCGGGGCTGGAGCGGTGGCTCAGCGGTTTCGGTGCTTGCCTGGCAAGCATGAGGACCCGGGTTCAAACCCCAGCACCACGTACACAACTGAGTGTTGGAGCAACTAAGGCCATGCGAAAAACTAAATAAAGTTGTTTCTCTCTTTCTCTGTCTCTCTCACTGTCCCTCTCTCTTTAAAAAAAAAAAAAATAAATAAATAAATAAATAAATAAATAAATTTTCCAGAAGAGAATTAAAAGGAAATTTTGCAAAAATGATAGAAAAAAAATTTTAAATACTAATGAAGACTTATAACACTCTATGTTCTTGGGTAGGACTATTCAAGTTTGTAAAGACATCAATTCTCCCACAGTTATCTATAAATGTTAAACAAGGACAACAAAATACTATCAGAATTTCTTCAGAATTAGATGAGTTGATTATCTGAAAAAATAATTACCAAAAAAGAAAGAAATGAAGAGTAAATATGAGGGTATATTTATTTGTGTTGTGAAAAAAAATACCATAAATTTAGTGGTTTAAAGCAATACTAATTTATTAACAGTTCTGTGGGTCAGAGGTAGGGCCTGGCAAAGCAGGGTTCTCACCTCAGGGTCTGGTGAGACTGAATTCCATGTATTGGGCTGGCTTCATTGTTCTACGGAAGATGGAGTAGGCACAAATCGGCCTCCAATTTCATTTAGATTGTCGGCTAAATTTAGTTCTTGTGGTTCCTTGCTGATTGTCAGCCAGAGGCTCTTAACTTCCAGAGGCCTCCCCATTCCTGGCCACACAGCCCCTCCATCTTCAAAGTCATATTGATTACCTTTTGTGCTTTGAATCTGCTTCTCCAGGAGGAGCCAATTCCCTTTCAAGAGATTAGATCAGGTCCACCCATAATAATTTCCCTTTCTTAAAACCCAACTGTGCAAATAGCATAACCTAATTATGGGAGGAAGGAGCCCACGATTCACAAATCCCAGGGATTTTAAAGAATGTGCATACTCAGAGGCAGAAATTTTGGAGATGGTTTTAGAATTCTGCCTTTCACCTGGGGTAATGGCCTTACCCAATATTAAATCATATTAGAAAGTTGTAATACCTAAAACAGTTGGATGCTGTTGAACAAATTTGTCAATATTTATTAGTTGATAAATAATGGATATATTAGGTCAATAAATCAATCTGGATTGAAAGACTAGGGATAAATCCAAAAGCAGAATATGTGCAGAACATGGAAAGATGATTTTCAATTTATTGTTGAATAAAATCAATTATTCTGTAAGTTGCATTGGAATAATTGGTAGTCATCTGGGAAAAGGACAGTAGGATCCTATACTAGTTACAAAAAGGGGTGTTCACTGCTATAACAAACTCCAAGTTTTCAATTTTTTTTTTTTTTTAAGATAGAAGGACAGTGAGAGGAAGACAGAGAAAGAATCAATTTTATTTAGTTTGTCATTTGGCCTTTGTTTCTCTCTTCATTGTGTTCGTGGTACTGGGGTTTGAACCCACGTCCCCGCACATGCCAGGCAAGTGCCAAAACCGCTGAACCACTGCTACAGCCCCTCAATGGTTTTAATACAAGTTTTATTCTCATGTTTTCAAGTACAATTGGCTGTTCCCAGTTGTCCAGTCTTCCATACAGCCACTCAGGGACCCATTCTCTGTTGGTCCTGATGTGCTCTAGAGCTGTGCCATCCATCATGGTGGCCACTAGCCCCATGCGGCTGTTGAATGCTTGGAATGTGACCAGACCAAAGTGAGATGCGCCATAAGTATAAAATATACACCATATTTTGTAGACATAGAATGAAGAAAAGAATGTGAAAATATCTCACAAATACATTTGATACTGATTACTCATTGAAATGGTAATATTTTAGATATATTGGGTTAAGTAGAATACAATTAATTTCACATGTTTCTTTTTGCTTTCTAAAATATGGCTCCTATTTTTTTTCATTACATTTCCAGCTCTCATTCAGTTCTGTTGGACTGCTCTGGGTTCTGAGTCTTCTGTCTGGTGCATTGAGATGACAGGATGAAAGATCAGGGGTTCACAATTACTTTCCCTCCACATTCAACGTTGGCCAGAACTGAGTCCTACCGCCACACCACACATAACTACAAGGGATGCAGGGACATGACATCTAGCTAGCTATGTGCTGTGCCCAAGAGGAAGGGGAGATGGATTTTGTTCCCAGCTAGTCAGTCTCCCACAAATCTCCAACCCACACCTTATACCAAAACAAACTGTAAAGGAATGAAAATTTAAAAGGTTAAGAAGGGGGGCTGGAGTGGTGGCTCAGCGGTTTCGGTGCTTGCCTGGCAAGCACGAGGACCAGGGTTCAAACCCCAGCACCACGTACACAACTAAGTCTTGGAGCAACAAAGGCCATGTGAAAAACTAAATAAAGTTGTTTCTCTCTTTCTCTGTCTCTCTCACTGTCCCTCTCTTTAAAAAAAAAAAAAAGGTTAAGAAGGGAAGAAGAAAGGCACAGAGGGAAGAAGGAGGGAGGGAGCCACAAGAAAACATGGGAGAAATTCTTTCAATGTAAAATTTTTTTTTTTCAAATTTCAGAAATATTTTTTAGAATTAAAATAATCTCAGAGTGGGCTGGAGCAGTGGCTCAGCAGTTACAGCGCTTGCCTGGCATGTGCAAGGATGTGGGTTCAAACCCCAGCACCCCATATGCAAGGAAGTGTAGGGGTAACAAAAGTCACATGAAAAACTAAATAAAATTGATTTTCTCTCTGTCACTTTTTTTTTTTTGTAAAGAGGGAGGGACAGTGAGAGAGACAGAGAAGGAGAGAAACAACTTTATTGAGTTTTTCACATGGCCTAAGTTGCTCCAACACTCAGTTGCGTACGTGGTGCTGGGGTTTGAACCCGGGTCCTCGTGCCTGCCAGGCAAGCGCCGAAACCTCCGAGCCACTGCTCCAGCCCTCTCTCTGTCACTTTTAATAATAATAATAATAATCTCAGAGTGAAGAAGGGCTAAGTATGACTCAGACTATAAAAGAATAAATTCAACAAATTTTGAGATTAAAATAAATTCTTCCTGGCAAAGAAAATAAAACACCATAATTGAAGTAAAGACAAGTCAAATTCTGACTGGGGATAATCTAGCACATTGGTATCTTGCCAAAGCATAAAAGTTTTCTTCTATAAGTTGTCCAAAAGATCGCTTACCAATTAATTTTAAAAGAGCAAGAAAACCCGACAGTAATGAGCGAAGGATGTGAACAGATAGCTCACAGAAAGGAAATAAGATGGTTCTTAAAAACATGAAAAAATTCTTGACTTCCCTTATTATTTGAGAAATGCAAAACTATACGTTTAACCTATCCAACTGGCAAAGATTAAGAGATTGATAACACATCCTGTTGGCAAGCCTGTGCGGTCCTGTCAGTGGGGTATAAATTGCTCTAATTCTGTGGAGAGCAATTTGGCAGTAAAATTTAGCATTTCATCACCTTTTGACCCAGTAAATCCGCTTCGAGCTATCCATCCCTCAGATATACTTGGACTTAATGAAAAGACAATGTATAATAGCACGATAGTCAAGGAGAAAGATCAGAAAGACCTCAGTCTCCTCAATGTGGAAACAGTTAAAATGAAACACTGTGGACTCATAAAAAGAATGAGACAAATATATATCGTCATGACCAGGATTCCACACCATTCTCCTAGCCACAGAGGCAACACAAGAGAAGTAGGTACAGTGTGAAAAAGGAGAACAGAGACGGATTCTTGCGGGGAGAAGGAGAATTTAGAAGGTAATCGGTCGACTGAAGCAAAGGGATGAGAGAACACATTTCCTTTTATAATGTACCCACTTTTTCAATTCTGTGCTCTTCGAATATTGTCCAGTGTGCATGGATTACCCATTCAAAAAATTAAATATCTACTTTTGAGTCTTCAGAGCAATTGTTACCCTCTTGTGTTATTTTTGCAAATCTCAAGATGGGCAAGTGATTTATTGGGAACACACCTGAGAGGGAAAATGGGAAAGGAGCCAGAGATAGCAGGGTTCAGATTGTGATGAAGATCTGACTTTGGAGAAGTAAGAGGATAAAGGTTGGGAGTCCTTGAACCTAAATCGGCAGTCAGAAGGGTCCCACCTCTCCCAGGAATGGGTTTGCTTTATTATTCCTGCCACTCTTACAGGTTGGCCAGGAGCAGCCCCCCAGGGAAGCATAGCTTCAGAACTGATAATGGATTCGGAACTGCAGCCTGAGCCCTTGATCTATGTACTCTGCGTAGCATATCTCGTGCCTGCCACACCCCCAAAATCTGTTCTGATCACCTCTTCACTGAAGTTTGCAAAGACTGCTCCTGAATGATGACCTTGACTTTGTAGCTATAGTGACTTGGACTCTTATAGTTTGGGAAATTATATCGCTTTATTCATTCATTCATTCAACCAGCCAGTATTTATTAATCACTACACACTAAGTGCTGGAGTCACAAAAGGGAACAAAACAGATGTGGGTCCCAGATTCACGGATCTGATAGTCTTCTGAGCAGACAGACTTAAATCAAATGCCCAGACAGCATATAATTTCAGACATTTAAATGCTATGAGATAAAGTATAAAATGTCATAACACGTCTAACCCTAGTCAGGAAGGGCAGGGAAGCCTCCCCCAAAGAAGTGAAATACGAGAAATAAATGGTCATTGAGGAAAACAGTTCAGAAGAGTTAGTGAACAAAACTGAAATCACCCATAATCCTAGGACCCAGAGATGACTTATTTCACCTATAAATGTTGCCTTTTTAAAATGCAATTGTGGGGCTGGAGCGGTGGCTCGGCGGTTTCGGCGCTTGCCTGGCAAGCACGAGGACCCGGGTTCAAACCCCAGCACCACATACACAACTGAGTATTGGAGCAACTAAGGCCATGTGAAAAACTAAATAAAGTTGTTTCTCTCTTTCTCTGTCTCTCTTACTGTCCCTCTTTCTTTAAAAAAAATAAAAAATAAAAAATAAAATAAAATAAAATGCAATTGTCTGGGGCTGGAACGGTGGCTCAGCAGTTTCGGTGCTTGTCTGGCAAGCTCAAGGACCCGGGTTCAAACCCCAGCACCACATACACAATTAAGTCTTGGAGCAACGAAGGCCATGTGAAAAACTAAATAAAGTTGTTTCTCTCTTTCTCTGTCTCTCTCACTGTCCTTCTCTCTCTTTAAAAAAAATTATCTAATATAACACCATCCAATAGAAATAAAATGTGAGCCACATGTGTAATTTTACATTTTTAAGGCTCTTAGGACATTTTATGTAATTGCTGGGGCTGGAGCGGTGGCTCAACGGTTACAGCGCTTGCCTAGCATGCTCAAGGACCTGAGTTCGAACCCCAGCACCACGTACACAACAGTGTTGTAGCAACAAAGGCCACATGAAAAACTAAATAAAGTTGTTTATCTCTCTCCTTCTATTTCTCTCTCTCTCTCTCTCTCTCACTGTCCCTCTCTCTTTAAAAAAAAAAAAGTAATTGCTGTCAGAAGTGCTAGACTTACTTGCATTG
Source organism: Aplodontia rufa (assembly GCA_004027875.1). Taxonomy (NCBI): domain Eukaryota; kingdom Metazoa; phylum Chordata; class Mammalia; order Rodentia; family Aplodontiidae; genus Aplodontia; species Aplodontia rufa. Next base: position 26,907 of record PVKS010022871.1, read on the forward strand.
CCCTCAGTCCTGGGAGCGTATGTCCCACTGTGACTTTGGTCATGATGACCAATGTAATTTCTTCTAAATTTGTTAATTTGATTTGCCAAAGTTGGCATTTCCTTATTTTAATAAACAAGTCTTTGAATTCTAAAGAGGCTGAACATTCTTTGTCCCTCTCTTCAAGTCCCTCTTAAATTACCAATTTTCTTCTCTTAAAAATGAGTAAATGGTGCCTCTTACATTGAATGGGGTAGGATTAGGCCTGCTACTTGTAGCTGTTTCTCTAAACTAACTTAGTTTGATTTTCAATCCCATCAACAGTTGTTGAACCTTACTGATTGGAAGCTGTTGTGCTGGGAATTAGAGGGTGCGTACTGAGACCTGGCGACCCTCACAGGAAGCATAAATTGAGGAGGTGGTGGTGTGGGGGGTGGGGTGACTCTGGGACAGAGCTCAGGCTTGGCATGCACAAGGTCCTGGGTTCAGTCCCTAGCACTCCTATCCACCTAAAAAGCATGAGGAGGAGAAAACCAGGCTGATACAGGAGCTGCCCACAAAAGCAGAGGCTGGGGAAGTTACTCTGGAGGGGTCAGGCTTCACGCAGGAGGTGAGAATGGAATCAGACCTGGAGGAATAAGGCGTGCCCAGGTGGGGTGGGGCAGAAACCTTGGAGGTATGCAGCAAACACACCTGGTGTTCCAAGAACTGGGACAAGGAGTCTGATGAGACGTCAGTGTGGAAGATAAAGCAGGAAGGTTTGTGGAGCTTGTGTTTCAGCAGGATTTAAGTACCTGGAGAAGGCTTTATTTTATACATTTGGAGGACTTTTAAGCAACTCTTTTTACAATGAGAAAAAAGAAAATTCGAACTTCCAGAGGTTTTCAAGGGATGGGGTTTGAGGAGAGGAAAAACCATCTGTTATGGGGCCTTCTCCATTCCTTCTGCATGTTTGCCCGCACCTGGGTTCAGTCGAAGACACACAGGATGGGAAAGCATGCACGGAGTCGACTAGGACCTAATCCAGATAGAAGTTAAATGGAAAGCCTGTTTCTTTACAACACTCTCAGTTCCCAGCAGCTTTGCCATATCAGTTTCGAGTAATGACTTCCTTTGACAAAAATGATCACAGCCACTGAGACACCAGACCTTCCTAATCTCATACGTGGCCCCATTTCTCCATCTCAGAAAATAACTAGGGCTGAAAGTGAGATGACCTCAGCTTGCCTGTGGGTATGCGTCCAGAAGCTGCGTGCCCAATCACCGGTCCACCTCGAAGGCTTCTGGCCACCATGTAAGGAGGAACACCGGGCCAGGCAGGAGAAACTGTCTCCCCTCAGGGAAAGGTCAGCTTTGGTCCCTCGGAAACACATCTGGGTGTCCAAGTGTCATCAGTGGCCAAACAACTAAGACAGGAAGCAAGGCTGCCAAAGAAGACCCTAGTGTGTCAGAGGCCTGCCTGTCACGGCCATCAGGTTTCTGCCAGGTCTCTTCTACCCCTTCTTTCTCCCTATCCCCCTCTCCCCTTCTCCCTTCTCTGTCCCACCTGCCCCTGGATGCGGTCCTTTGGGGAATCGTGGATTTGGAGCGGCATGACCACACCACCTTCTGATTCAGGAGCACTTGATCTTACGTTCAGACTTCCAGTACTTGCTTTGTCCTCCTGGTCTGGGGAAAGAAGAAAGGACAGGCATCTAATAAGGACCCTGTTCTGGGAGGAGATGTATGTCCAAGAGACAAGGAAGCCCTTTCCCTAGCAGCTTTCCTTTCAGAATCTGGCTGTTGATAAGGTTTAAAATTCCTAGTCTCTTTGCTAATTCAAATGGAATTCACAAAATGTACCCAGCACTGGGTTCAACTTTTTTTGCTGAGGAGGTTTTTACAAATGCTAATGAACCACCCCAATTGGCTTCTTAGACAAGCACCATCCTCAGGCATTTTAACACTTGCTAATGATTTAATCTCCCTTTGGCTCCACAAACAGTGGGGGCCAGACAGGCAAAGCTGGATTAGGAACCCTTTGGGCAGGTTTGCATCACAGGGCCTGGGGCTGGGTTAGTGATCCACCTGGCTTCTCAGTGACAGGTGAGCAGGTAGAAAGAAGATAAGAAGGTGGCCCCCTTTTCTTGACCTCTTGGTTTCCCTTTGACACCCCCACCTCCACCATCTACAATTCTCTGCAGCGGAAGGATTGGGGAGGCAGGAGGATTGTTTCACATGTGGGCACGTGCACAGTACTCCCACAAACATCTCTGCCTTTGTCTGTTCTATGTCTTGCTGAATAGGCTCTTTGAGGGTGAGGAACCCGGCAAATTTAGGGGTGAATGCCCCAGGACACTCCACTGCCAAAGAATTATCCCAAAGTCTCTGTGATGTATTGGCAGGGAGGGGAGGCAGACAGAATAGAGAGGATAAAGGTTCAAATCAACATGATTGCTTCTTATAAACCTGACAGTTTGCAGAAGCTTTATTTTTTATTTATAGTGAAAGACAACCTGGTCAATCACATAGTCATTCTGCAAGAGGGGTCCTGTGGAACCCAGCACACTCTGAGAGGAGGCTCCACCCAGCTGTCCTGACTCTGGCTGGTGCCAGGTGAACTTTCTTTAGTCCTTTGCTCTACTCCAGTCATCTGGTCTGTACTGTCAGGGGGGAGAAGGGGGAGGTTGAGGGAAGGGAACATTAAATATTAGGAAACCCTAAGGAAGGAGCAAAAAAAACCAGCACCTCAGGCTGCCCTTCTGAGGTCCGTGGTCCCGGAATGATGAAGGGAGACTGCCACCTATGGGCCAGGTTCCAGGGAAGCCTGCATCTGGAGTTCCGTCAGACAGACGCAGTCTCTGCGTAGAAAGGGGTCTTCAAGGGATACTTGGTCACCACTCTCTCTGCTTGCAAACGGAGAAGCTCTTGACTCATTCAGGACAAGTGAGCATCTTCTCAATGTAAAGAACTGCTTCCCTGCCCCCAAGCATACTATCCTGTGAGCTATGTTTTGCATACAAAGAAAATAATACAATAGACACCTCTGGACCCACAAACAAATTAAACAGATGTTCATCTCATTTGGCTTCAAAGTGACACCACAGACCTAACCCCTGCACAATACCTATGACTTTTATGACTGCCGAATAAAAAAGAATCAGCATCATGAATCAGAGACCCACATCATCTTGCTATGCCATCCCAGGAGAAATAACTGGACAAATATCAAACCCATCACAGCCGATTCCTTCAGGGAAGGATGGGAGATGAGAGTGGAATCAGACACAAAGGAGGGAATTTTAAAAAGTCGAGAGGAGCCTCACATACAGCAAAGGTAATGGGATAAGAACTGAAACGTATGATTAAATCAACTCTGCTCCCAAAGTGAAAAAGAAAATTTACAGAGTTTGAGCTTTGCAGCTAGAGAGAGAGCTATTGTGTTGTAGAGGTTCTGATGATATCATGCAGTTGTCCTTTGATATTTGGGATCGATGCGTTTATGGAAAGCAAATTCTATTATTCCTATAGTCTTCCATGATCAAACCAGATCTACCACACAGTATCTATGAAATATTGGATTCTGAGTGATTCAGCAGCCCCAACTCCTATTGCGGAGGAGGGAGTGGTGTAGGTATTTGTGTGTGTTTGTGTCTGTGAGTGTGTACAGTGTGTGCACCTGTGTTTGTGTGTATGCATGTGTATATGGAATGGAGGAACTTGGGAGAGGTTAAGGTTCTATCCCTTCAAGCCCAAGGGCATTTAGGGGCCATCCATTCTAGCACGGCAACATGCAGAGGAAAGTTAATCCTGCCCAGGGATTCAGCACCCAGGAACAATCCCGATCACAGGCCCAAGCACTGATTGGAGAGGCAGAGCTGGGCTCTAGAGCCCTCTACAGAAATCAACAGGTAAAACTTGGGGTGCCTGTCCTGTTTCTGCTTAGTGCCAAAGGAAACTCGAGAGTGAATCCATTGGAAGAAGGGAGGGAGTTTGCAGCACAAACCAGGCTGGGTGAGGGAGAATAACCCAGGGCTGGCAGAAGGCAGGAGCTGGGCCAGAGCCATTCCCGCAGCCACACTGGCTGAGAGTTATCATCAGGTCCTTAGTGAAGAGGAACTAGCGATTGATACCAGAACCCACTAGAAGTCCTCCAGCGTTCTTTGTACATAGGCCTCTAAATGGGGGTCCATTCTCCTTAGGGGTTCAGTTGTTCTCAGGAAAATCATCTTTTTAACTTGCATGTAATGTAAGTCCAAGGGCCGCTTGATGTTAGGATTAAGAGGCCCTCTCTCCCCTTCATTGGTGTGAGTCATACCCAGGAACATTTGCATCTTTACTGCATTGGTAAATAATATGTACTATTACTTCATATACTTAAATTTTATATAAATTGCTTCATATATATACACATTTAGGTTTCATCATCTTATCATTATGTATTCTTTATCCATGTAGATGATATAGGTCTGGCTCACTCATTTTAATGACTGTGCAGAGTTGAACGATGTGAATAACCCACATTATCTTTGCCCTCGTTACCCCTGCAAGGGCTGGGGATGCAGAGTGGTGGTACAACTGCTTACCTAGCATACATGAGGCCATGAGTTCAATCCCCAGCGCTGCAAAACTCCCCCAAAGCAAAATATATGTCACTTTGCCACCGCAGGTCAGATAGTTTGCTTCTGCCTGAAAGGAACACTTTTGTTCGGATCTCCCTGGGCCTATGTGTCACTTGGGGACTTTTAGACCCACGGGGGCTGTGGGGAGCTCATGGGTCAAATGCCGTTCATTAATTCACCAGGGGTTGTCAGGTCGTTCTGTCTGGTGTTTATATCATCTTATACTCTCATTCACAGTGGAGGAAAGTTGTCATTTCTCCATTTTCACCAATTACTGATAGTGTCCATTTTTTTTCAAATTACCACTCGTGTTTGTTTCAATTAATATCTCTTTGACTATTAAAGAGGTCAAACACATTTTTATGTGTCTATAGATCTTCAAATGTCTTCTGCTGCTAATTGCTTGATCATATCCTTTGCCCTTTTTTTTGTTTGGTAACATAGGATGCGCTGTTTTCTCCAATCCCATGTTTATCTTTTTGTTGTTTTTAGTGTCATTTATCATTAAGAATTTTTTCTAGCTGTGTGCACTGGTGCATTCCTGTAATCGCAATGACTTGAGAGGCTGAAGCAGGAGGATCACAAGTTCAAAGTCAACCTCAGCAACTTAGCGAGGCCCTAAGCAACTTAGACACTGTCTTAAAAAAAAAAAAAGTAGGGGCTGGTGATGAGGCTCAATGGTTGAGCACCCCTGGGTTCAATCCCCAGTACAAACAAAACTTTTTTCTAAATCATATAGTTCTATTTATTATGTTTCCATGAAGATTTTTGCTTTTGTCTTGTTTAAGAAATCCCACCCTTCTTTTTCCTATAGTTCCGTCTAAATGTTTAGTGCTTTTCCCTTAACACATCTGATATTAATTTTTGTTCACTCAATGGGTGACATGTGAATCTAATTTTCCCGTTGACAATGTTAACCAGAAGAGCCATCGCCATTTATGAAATAGACACCCTTTCCCCTCTGATTCATAATGTTACCTCTGTCGTGTTCCAAGTTCCCTTTTCTATGTCAGTGTTTCTAAGATTTTTGGAACATCTATCCCATTGATCCAAATGTTGATATCAGAGTATCTTAATTACTATAAATTTGCCATAGTCTTGATATCTGTTAGGGTGGATCCTTTCTCTTTACACTATTTCAAAATTATTTTGGCTACTCCTGGGGTTCATTGTTCCTTTTTTTTTCTTTTTAAGAGAGAAGGATAGTGAGAGAGAGAGAGAGGCAGAGAGAATCAATTTTTATTGAGTTTTTCGCATGGCTTTTGTTGCTCTGACACTTAGTTGTGTACGTGGGTGCTGAGGTTTGAACCCTCAGTGTACTTGCACATGTGTACTTGCACATGCTGGGCAAGCGCTGTAACTGCCGAGCCACCACATCAACCCCTCGTTGTTCTTCTAAATGGATTTTCTGCTCTGTTTATCAAGGTCAGAAAAAAAAAAGTCCCAAGGGAATAGAGTTTGTTAAATGTATAATGTAAATACTACTACTCCCTTCCCCTACGTGATCAGGGTATTTCTCTCCATTCATGTTGGTATTCTTTATATCTTTCAGTAAACTTTTAGAGTTTTTTTTCTATAAAAGTCTTTCACATTTTTTGTTAGATTTGTTTCTAGGTACCTTAGAGTTTTTTTTTTTAATAATGTTTAAATGACATATAACATCATTTCTCTTAAATTTGGAGTATTTCTCTCTTTCTCTCTGAGAGAGAATCAATTTTATTTAGTTTTTCACATGGCTTTCGTTGCTCCG
>PVKS010022872.1:0-33134 GCA_004027875.1 Aplodontia rufa
ATGTCCACGCCCTGATGACCCTTCCAATGAGGCTCATGTGAGCCACTGGGCTGCCCACGGCCCAGGGTGGCAGCACGTAGGAGTGTCCCTGTCCCCTCAGTGCTCTGTCTTCGTTCTGACGATGAGCCCAGGTCTGTGTTCCCTTTCTGAATTCCTGCTCCTGCCGTCACGAGCTTCCCACCAGCTGCCAGTGTGGCTCCACGGATTCCCATCCTCCGTCATGGTACCTGCTGCGCCTTGCTCGTCCTGAGCCCTGGTGTCCTGGTACCCTGGCCCCTGGCCCATGGGCAGCACAGCCCAGTCCTCCTCCATCACCCTGTCCAAGCCACCATCCTCCATCATCGTGGTGACCATGGCCACCCTGCAGGGCCTCCTGCTCTGCTGCCATCACGTGGGCCCAGAGGGAGCCTTCCACAGCCCCCTGATGTCGACTTCCCATGGCTTTGGAGCAAAGCCGAACTGCCACGGTGGATCTGGGACCTGCCCACACCTCTGTCCCCATTCACTTGGCAGCAGCAGTGCCCACTGGGCCTCTGCACTTGCACCTGCTGGTGACACCCTCTCCAGGTCTTCCCATGGCTGGCTGCTTCTCACACTCAGAGTCTTGGCTGGAATGGCTCCTCCTGGGGCCTCCCTGACCACCTGTCCAAGGTAGTCCCCATGTCCCGTGCAGTCACTCCATTCTGTGGGGCTGTACTGTTTCCTTCTTGGGGGTTTAGCAAATCTGCCATCATCTTACTCATGGGACTTTGGGTTGGACTCAGTCACACAACAGAGAGTTTCCCGGTAGCTGAGGCAAGAGGTATTTCTTTAGGAGTGGCACGATGGCTGCTTTTGTGACCAGAGAACAGCACCGCACAGTCGGGAATGAGCAAATTTCTTGGCTCTCTGGCAAGAACAGGGCTTGGATGGGAGATTTGAAAAAACAACAGTTAGGTGCGGGTTGACATTCCTGTGGTTGCGTCAGACCCCTGTCTGCTACGTGCTGAGACTCACATGTGACGTGGTGGGCGTGTCATGAAATGGTTCCTAGGGGTGGTTGCAGAGAGTTTCTAACAATGGTGTGGGAAGTGGACAACGCATATAAAGGTCAGTTTGTGAAAGGGAAGCCCATGTCTTTTAGGGAAACAAAAATCTAGCTTTACAGATAAACCAAAATGGTGTTTATGGAGTCTAACACTTGGTCTGTGTGACCCCAGGGGAGGGCCATCTCCTCGAGGACAGGGACTGTGGCTCATGGACAGGCAGGTCCAGCACGTGGGCTGTACCTGGTGATTATTCACTGGCTGAGTGAACAGCAGCTCACCCTGCTCCACAACTGACTTGGTTCCACGCTCAGTGCCACTGTCCCCTTCCTTCCAAGCCTCCGTCGGAGCACTTGTGCTGAGGAGCGGCAGTAGTCCTTTCAAGATAAGTCATGCGGATCTTAATATGGGACGTGTAGATGTAGATCCAGGGACGTCACCTCCATTCCATGAATGCAGAATGGTGATGATGGGGGGTGCGAATATTAAGGGCTGCGGGGCCCGAAAGGGCAATCAGCACTGTGAGGGCCTCCTGGATCCTATGGGGTGGGGAGTGCTGCCCTGGGGGCCAGCACAGGACCAGAGACAGGTCGCTGCTCCCCTAGTTTGACACTGGGCAAGTCACCTCCGCTCCTCCTCAGCCTCGATGCTGTTAATGGGAATCGCAACCTCTGTGTTCTGGTGCTTTCTAAATTAGGGTCCTGGTGATGAACGAAAGTGGCCTTGCCTGTCATAGGTGTGGTGTGTTTGGCTTGGAGCACCAGAAAACTCCAGAATAAGTAGCTGCTCCTAAGGACAGTTGAGTCTCCTCAAAGAAGAAGTCCCAGTAGGCCGGCAGCTCCAGTTCCACTGGCTCAGAGGCTGTGCCTCCTCTGGGAGCCAGGTTCCTCCCATGTCCACGCTTGTTGGCTTCCACCCTGATCCTCCCTCCCCAACGGCTCCCAGCTGCAGGCCCCTCTCCTGCCCCTCAGGACACGATGCAGGGAGGAGCTTGTGCCTCTTCTTATCCCCTCTGAGAGCCAGGGGGACACCCCCAGAAGTCCCCAGCTGTCCCGCTGGACATGCACTTGTGTACCGGCTGTTTCACCAGCTTAGCCTAGAACTTACGCCAACTTTAGATAGAAACAATGCTCATGCAAGATTTCAGTGCACACTGAATGCGCCGTTTACGCTCAGTTGCTGCCTTATCTTCCTCTCCTCCTGTGGCCGGCTGTGCCTGACCCTCTGCTTTCCAGCACACGTGGTCTCTAGCAATCGCCTCCATCCCACACCCAGGTCTGCTCATTTGCATATTGAAATATGATTGATCGTTGTGCTTTTATTTCTTTTTTATAATTCACTTAGGGCATTGTAATGGTTTTTTAAGTAGCTGTGGGACGTTGTAGGTTAATTATTTATGACTTTCACTTCAGGGCAGTAAAGAGATCATTAAGCACATTCTTCACGAGGTCATGGGGTCCGATGAGGTGCAGAACCGCTGGCTTGGATCCATCAAGATTCGTGTCCTGGGACAGGGATGCTAGGACTCTGAAATGCGTGGCCATCTGTACCTGGGCTGCGTAGGGGTTGAGTTGGGGTTGAGAGTGGCTGCTGGGTCATCCATGCTGCTGCGGTGGATATCTGTGAAGGAGCTGCCTCCTTGTAGAGGACGAGGCACCAGTGAGGCTGAAATGGCCCCTTTACAACTTAAGACAGGGACTGGAGTGGCGGCTCGGTGGTCATGGTGCTTGCCTGGCATGAACGAGGACGCAGATTCAAGCGCTAGCACCACGTACACGATGAAGTGTTGGAGCAATGAAAGCCACTTGGAAAACTAAATAAAATTGATTCCCTCTTTCTCTCACTGTCCCTCTGTCTTTTTTAAATAAAATAACACTTAAGGCAACTTCCTGCTAATTGCCCTTCTGCGTCCCAAACAGCTCATGCAAAGAACAAAAACCGTGAAACTAGCCCAGGCCAGGCTGGGTACTGAGGAAGCAGACCTGTTCCCTGGCCAGCAGAGCCTGGCTAAATCTTCACATGTTGTCTCCTGGCTTCCGTAGGACCGCTGCTTCTCCTGTTTATCACACTGCATAAAATTCATTTTTTCTTTTTATATCGTTTGCTTATTTCTTATTCAGGCGGGCTGCTAAATCCAGCCTGCCAGCTCCCAGGGGTGGCTGCTGGTACCAAGGAAGTGCTAGGCCACCATGCTCATAGCACCCTGGTGTTCATCACCAAGAACTGCAGCGATTGCCGATGGGGAGAGAATTCACTGGTGGGATGAGAAATCAGCTCATCTCTTTGAGAAATGGAGGGAGAGTGATGTGTGACCAATGCCCAACTGGGATGGGTGGCCCCAGAAGAGCCCTCTGGAATTAGCTCCCACATGCACCCCTCAGTTATTCAGCCAACGCTTGCTGAGCACCTGTCTGTGGGAGGCAAGAAGGCAAGAGATCGTGTGCCCAGGTGTGAAGGTTTGGCGGGCATCAGACCTGTGCCTGCCTTCTAGGCAGCTCCAGGGGCTTTGTGTTTAGCCAGAGATGTACTTACGAAGACTTGGACAGTTGGGTACTCTGTTTAAATTAAATGAGAGAAAGGGCTGCTTTCTGATGGTGGCTTTATTTTAAATAAAAAAAAAAATTTCACATGCTTGTCCCTTACCCTCCAAATATCTTAATTCATTCATCCAAAGAATGTTTATTAGCGGGACTGGAGCAGTGGCTAGTTATGGTGCTTACCTGGCATGCGTGAGGACCCGAGTTCAAACCCTAGCAGCACACACACAATGAAGTGTTGGAGCAATGAAAGCCACATGAAAAACTAAATAAAAGTGATTCTCTCTCTCTCCTCTCTTTCCCCTTCTCCCTTTAAAAAAAAAAGAAGGTTTATGATGCACCTACTAAGTGCCTGCTCTCATAGAAATGACACAAACGTAAGAAGGAGAAAGAAAAGGAACAGGAGCTGAGTGGAGCCAGCCTCCTCCCCATGCCCTTACAAGGCTGTTGCAGAGTTTCCTCGCTAGGAGCTACCTGGCTCCTAAGCCCTACACACCTGCCGCGGTTAGGTTCCAGGAAAGCAAGCACAGACCATGACCTGGGAGGAAGAAGCAAAAACACCGGAAGAGTTGCAAGACTTTGCTAGTTGACGTTGGCAGAAACCCGGAACTGCGATGATGTGTGATGGGCGGGACTGTTAGACACACACAGCGCACAGCATGGGCTCGAATTGGTAAGAGCAGGCTTGCTAGGAATTCAGTGGAATGGTTGGCTCCTGAAGCTGGGGTCCTGTGTTTGCTTGGTCACAACAGTGGCTCTCAGTGAGAATGGGGTGACATTAAGGTCGCGAGGCCAAGGCTTTAGGAGGTGGGGAGGTATTGCAGGACACATGATCACTCCCAACCCACAATGTGCTCCCCAAAGGACCTGGTTCACCAAGGCATTGGGAAATGTCCGAGGGAGCCCCTGCAGCTTTGGACATCCAAGTGGGCCAAGTGGAGATGGCGGGGGAAACACCAGGTGGAAGACTTCGGGGGGACAGGGACAAGTAGCAGCACCTGTCCCCTAAAGACAAGACAGACGCATAGTGTCTTCCAGAAGAAAAGAAGCAGTAATTATGATATTTGCAGCAAACAAACAAAAACCAGAATGCTTGAGCCTCAGGGAATCTTGCAATGGTGTAGTCCTCATGGTATCCTTAGAAATAAAATTGATGGGCCACATATCAAAATGCAATATGATCTACATGGTAGAAAAACTCCAGATCCAGCGTCCAGAAAGCACCACAGAGGGAGCACAGCCTCCTGCCTAATCTCTTCACAGAAGTCAGGAGAGAAATGAAATCTTGACCCACGTTCAAGTCGCAGCGGGTGCTGCAGGTTTCCTGGCAAGTGGAAGAATTGTTGGAATAAAAATCATTCGAGCAGGACAACCCAGGCGGGGTCCCCACAACCCAGGGAGCAGTTCTGAGAGAATCGTGCCACCCTCAAAGACTAGAAAGATGCGGAAGGGGTGATTCTGATCCCACCCCGGTCTAGCTTGGCGTGGCCTGTGTGGAGGCAGATGGTTTTTGGAGCAAGACTTCCAACCTAATGAGGTGGTGACGTCAGCTGCAGCCACTGTCCCAGCCACGCTGTTTGTGGTTGAGCAAGTCAGCACCCCACACCTCATATAGCTGATGCCTTGTTTTTCCGGAGCAATTTGTAAGCACCGCCTGTCAGAGCCAACAGTGTGCTTTCCAGGTCCTGCCTCAGGCTGCTGGGGGCTCCCCTGAAGGTGCTTTTTATTTTTCTTTCTTCTGTCTCAGCTGCCCTGTCCTGAACACCTCAGGGGACACCCTTGCTTTGACGGTGGTGGCTTCACCTGCAGATCCATGCCAGCTCAGTCTGCCCCATGGCCTCTCTGGATGGCTCCTCCTGCTTCAGATGTCCCATTCTGGTCCCCTCCCCATGACTGAGCAGAAAGTCTGTGGTTACAGCCAGCACAAGCATTTTCCTGCCTTTTAAATCCACGTAAGCCACCTTCCCCTTATCGGGTAGGTCCTTGTTCTGGTCCCCCTAGCGGCAGTGGTTTTACTTGCTTATTTATGATCTCTGTCTCAAGAAGAGCAGGCTGAGCTGCTTACACAGAGCTCGTAGCAGTGAGAGTGGCTGGCAGCCCGAGAATAGCAGGGAGCAGTGGATAGCAGTGGAAAGCTGCAGGAGCGGCTGGCTCCAGCTGCTGGAAGAGTTTCCAAGCTCCGGGTACCATGAGCTCCAGCGGCTAGAGAGCAGCAGAGAGAGCTGCTGACGCACAGAGCTGAGAGCTGCCGGCACTCAGAGCTCAGAGATGCTAATGCCAAGGGAGCCGCACTTGGCCCGTTTGTGACTTCTCTCCAAACTGAGCACACGGACTCCAGCCTTGGCTGCAGTGCATTCTTGGTGTCTTCTCATGGTTGATGATCCTTGGCTGTGTGGACCCAATGACCTGAAAGAAGTTGTTGAATTTAGTGACACAAATGCAAGCCCTCATCATGGTTCCAGTGAGTGAGGGTCCAGCCAGGAGTCAGAAACCATGCCAGCGATTTTAACAGCAAAGCAGACATAGCCATCTCTCTATAAGGTCATTAACTGAGTACTGAAAAACGAGTCTACAGAGAGACCTCCAAGACTGGGGTTGGTGGACTGTTGCCATGGTTGCTTAAGTCAGCTCAATTGTTTTGAAGAGACACTGCCCATTTGTCTAGGCACCGTTATGGCTGCTGTCATATGAGGGCGAAATGAGCAGTTGCAATAGAGATCATGTGGCCTGAAATACTTACTATGTGACTTATTGGGGAAAAGTTTACTGACCCTAAAGGGTGTCACAGAGCCAGCAACTGGACTTGCAGAACTGAAACAGGGGGCTGAGAATCAACTCACTGGCTGGTTGAAGGTGCTGGTGTGTTTGAGGGCACTGTGGTGGCGTTGACAGGGGAAGAATGAAAGCAGGACCAGAAGTCAACAGGAAAGAGCAAGTCCTTTCCTCCTCTTCCTGCTTCCCAGTCTTCCTCCAGTGTCCCCAGGAAGAAGTATCCAGCAAAGCCCAAATGTTGTGACTGCCCCTTTGAGGTAGCATGGGGCGGGGGCAGGTGCTAGCTGAGAGAAATTAGCTTAAAGAGTGAGCATTCCTTCCCTATTTAGCTCCTGGCCAGGGCAAAGATTAGACATTGGGTGTCCTGGGGAGCCCAGCAACTCAGGAGGCTGAAGCAGGAGAATCACAAGTTTGAGGCCAGCCTTGGCAACTTAGCAAGACCCTGTCTCAAAATAGAATTTTTAAAAAGGGCCGAGAAGGTAGCTCAGGGGTAGAGCACTTGACTATCGTGGGAAACATCCTCGGTTAAAAAAGTTTTTTAAAGATTAAGTAGAGAAAGAAGACACGCACCCAGGAGACGGAGAGATGGAAGACAGGGTGGACACTGAATACAAAGGGCTTGCCGGCTTAGAGTCCACTGGAATGATAAAGTGATGGACATAATTATAACAAATCCGCTGTGAATATGCATGGCTGTATCCCGTGCCATCAGAACCTGGCCCCCCCATGACGAACAGCTGCTGGCTGCCAGCTCCACATGATTCGCAGCTCTGACATCCTCTGTCAACCAGGGCCAGCATGTGAGGGGATGTGCTTGCTGTCACAGTGCTGGGTCTGACTGTGTTGTCACCAGCCACCGCACAGAACTTCTGACTGACCCAGTCAATAGCTTTCCGCCCAGGCCTCTTCTACCCAAGTGCTCTGAGGTCAGGAGCCTGGAGCATCTTGGTCTCCACCAGTTCCCAGGCACAGGCCAGGGCCTGGCACATACAAGGTGCCAACAAAGATTCCACCGAGCACTGCATTTAACCCTCAACCTCTTGGTTTGGTAGGTTGGGGATCCCTAATAATAAGTGAGGAAACTAAGGCCCAGAGTGGTTAAATCACCTGCCCAACATCACACAGCAGGTTTCAAAGGTGGTTCTCCTACTGCGCTCTTGCTATATAGCCCTGTGTGTTCTACTGTCTCAGCTTTCCATGACATCACTTTAGGCCACTTTGTGCCAGGTCACGGAGGACCAGTCCCACCTCCAGATAGCACAGGAAATCCACTATCCTCTTCATTTTGATAATTGCACAAAAAAATATCAATCAGCAACATGTGTGAGATCCGCCGCATTCCCCCTCCCCCCGCAAGATGCAAATTTATGGGACATTTGCTGGCTGGGGGTGGTCACCATATCCCAATAGTTTATAATAACAAGGCTTTTTTTTTTTTTTTTTTTTAAGAGACAGACAGTGAGAAAGAGAGAGAGAATCAAGTTTATTTAGTTTTTCCTGTGGGTTTTGTTGCTCCGACTCTCATTGTGCACATGGTGCTGGGGTCTGAACCTGTGTCCTGGTGCTGGGGTTCAAACCCGCATCCTCATTCATGCCAGGCAAGTGCTGTAACCTAACCGCTGAGCCACCGCTCCAGCCCAAAGCTCTTTTATTTCTCCCCAGGAAATCTATTTCATCGGGATCTGCAGATCAAGCAGCGCATTTGCTGGCCCTGGAAGGCTGTGAGTCTTTCCCAAGACTGGCGGAAACTTGTGGAGATTAAGGTTTTGCATAATGCAAATCAGGAGATGTTTGCTCTGCCTCTGCTGTGGATGCAATTAGAGCAATGAACACCACAAGAAACTCATCTTCCTGAGACACAGAAAGGTCTGCTTGGTATGCAAACGAGCGAGGTCATTTGCAACACAAGAGCCCAGACAGTGACTGATTTGCAGCTTTAAAGAATTTAACTATGAATAAAACATCGAATTAATTTTCAAACAACTGTCATCAAAGGGCACAAGATCTAAGCATTTGGTGGGCATAAAAGTCAGGACTGCACCTGTGATATGCTCTTGGCCCCAGGTTTTGAATTCCCTATGCTACTGGGAATTTTCTCCCACCTCTGTTCTGTCTCTCCCAGCCCATCAGTCCCAACTTAAATCCCCTCTTCCAGGAAGTCCTCTGTGCTACTCAGGCCTGTCTTTCCCCCAGATCTTTTCTCTCCTTCCAAGTCCCTCATTCACTCAGATAATATTGTCTGCCTCTCTATTCTGTGCTGTGCATGGGCTGTGCTGGCATGGAGTCAGCGGTCCACTGCTGCCCTCCTGGAGCTGATGTCCTAGTGGGAGTGTGAGACACTGTATTAGAAGATGCTAGGCGCTATGAGAAAAGAAAGCCAAGGGGTGGGGCTTTGGGAGAGGGTGGGAGAGGCAGGGGGTGGGGAGCCCTGCGGTTTTAGACAAGGTGGTCAGGGTGCTCCTTTACACAGGTTGCTGATGGAGGTATGGGCAGGCATGAGGTGTCCTGGGAAGAGTGTCACAGGCAGAGGAGCAGGTGCTGCGGCAGGACTGTCCCCAGGTGTCAGAGGAACCAGGCCAAGGTGGCTGGAGTTAGTGATGGGGGAGGGAGGGGATAAGCCCAGGGAGCAGGGCCAGGGTCATGTAAGGCCCAGCTGTCCATCACCCCCTCACTCCCAGTCCTTTGTCCTTCCAAGAACACTTCCCCAGCCCAACTGCGAGCCAGGCCTTCCTGTGGAAGACCTGGGGGTGAGCAGTAGACGCCACAGGCAGGGCCCCCACTCCCACGGCTCCCCTTCTGCTGGGAAATGGAGAAGAAGCACACAAATAAGGAAAAGCGTTCTGGAGAGTGACGGGGCTTGAGAGGGTGGCCTGGGAGAGAAGGGGGCGGGGCACCCAGTCACCTCTGGCCTTTGGGCTCCGAGCTGAAGGAACTGACTCTAGCGGCTCTCTTTCCTCCCAACCCCGTTTAGCAGATGAGCGACCCGAGCGAGGCTCCTGAGGGGCTGGAGGCTGCCTTCTGCTTTGGGTCTCCCTTCTGGGGTCTGGGATTTGGGGAGTAGAATCAGCTCCTTCTCCTTCTCCTGGGGCCAGGTACCCTTGCTGGGCCCCCATGTGCTGGTTGAGGCTCTGTCAGGGCACAGGGCTGCAAGCCCACCTGGGTGGTGGGCAGAGGCCTGGCTGCAGAGGGGAGGCAGGCAGGGTTGGCTCTGGGCTCTGCCACTGGGCTCTGACACCAGGCTGTCACCGGGATGCACAGCGGCTCTCTCATCTGCTGGGGCCTCCTGGGCTCCTGCTCTGCTTCAGTCTCCACACAGCACAGGACCTGCTTGGGACCCAGATCTCATTGCTTCTGTCCTGCTCGGAACACCCCATGGCCCCCATTGACGGATATGGAAATTACCAGAAGCCATTCAGCCAGGCAGCAAATCCCTACTCTCTGTTTTGAAATCTATAGACTCGGGCCCTCATCAGAACCTATTGCCTCGGGCCCTTATCAGAGGATCCCTACCCTACTGAAAACCCAATTTAACCAGAAAAATTCCTGCTGTGATCCCCTCCGCCAATTCAGCCCATAGATGATCATCTATCCAAAAGCCAAGTGGCCAATTTCCGCTTGGAAAGTGTGTCCCTGCAACTAGTGCAATAAATCTCCTCGATCTGTTGGGTCTGGGTCCTTTCTCACTGCACCCCGTACCCTCCTTTTTAGCCACATTTCCTTTCAGTTGGTGGTGAAACCCGGGCCAGGAAGACAGAGCTCTTAGGTGCCCTCCTGTTCTCTTCCCACCACTTCTGCCTTACTCTTCATCTATCCCTCTCTCCTTCCCTTCATACAAGAGTGAGATTCAGAACACCCTCCAAGTTCACTACAGCTAAAAGGTGGCTGGAAAGTGACCCGAAAGCAACCCCCTCCCGGGGCGAGATTTTTGCAGCCTTGTTGCTACGTGAAGGGAGCAAGAGCTTTTCTGAGCTCTTTATTGGTGTCCTCTGGAACCTCATTCTCACCTTTTTCTTCTGCTGCTCTTCCAGACCTCCAGATCACAGATCCATTCCCCATTTTCCTGCATGCAACACCGGTCATCCTAATCAACTCACCAGAGAGGTAAGACTCTGGCTTTCACGCAGAGGTACCCTGCAAGAAACCCTCTCATGTCCATATGTGCGAGGGTCCTCACCTTGGAACTGAAGCTGGGGACGCCCACTTGCTCCCAGATGATCCAGCTGTGCCACTGGGTGGCAAGGAATAAATGGAGGACGCTTTGTTTTCCCGTCACCTCTGTCACACCTCTTTATTACAGGGGTGACTTTCCCCTTGGTTGTCTTCTAAAAAAACTTCAAAACTCTTCACTTTCAATCTGACCTTGAGCCCAAGTGCATTATCTGTTTAAGCACCCAAATTTGGCCTCAATACAAATTAGACAGCCAGACTCAATGGCCTGAATTTGGGACCCATGATCTAAAAATACTAACAGATCTTGATAGCTTCCTACACCAAAAATAGCAAATGGTCTCAGTTTCCTTATCTCCAGGCTTTTCCTATCTTCGCTCCCATCTCTCCCTGCGTAAACCTTGCTGTGCTAACTCCTCCTGGCAGATACTCACCTTTCCAAGAAAGCTAAAATGCCCCACCCTCCTATCTCCTCCTTTTCGGAGGCAGCTCTTTTGCTGCCCCTGAACCTGCAGATGAACCTTCTCCTTACTGTACCCCCACCCTCCTAATAGTCTCCACCCTCAGCCACTCACCCTCCACCTTCCCCACCCTCTCTTCCTTCCCCTCCAACTGCCGGCTCAAAACCCACCACTCCCAACCTGCACATGTTTCCTCTCCGGAGGTGGCGGGAACAGAGGGCCCTGTCTGGGATCACGTCCCCTTTTCTGTGTCTAAATACATCAGTCTTGACTGGAATCTCCAGCCGGCGCTGTTGCTCTACGTCCAATTCAATGTCTGCCCCAGACATTTGCAGAAAGCTTAGACAACTAGAGAAAGGTCTCGAAACCTCGCAGCAGCAACTCCCAGACACTGCCTTTAAGGTCATTGATAACAGGGAGGCTGAGGCCAAGAGGCAAAGACAAAAACAGCTCAGCCAAACACCAACTTCTGGCTTCCACCTTCCATCACCCCAGATCCGCTCCTGCAGGCCCCCACTGCCTGCTGCCGATGCGGCCGAGATAGGCACTGGGCTGAAGCTTGCCCTAACCCGAGGCCTCCCACTATACTGCAGATAATGGGGACACTGGAAAGTGGACTGTCCTCAGGGGAGGACACCCCAACCCTCGGTCCAGTCAGACTCTCTTTACCCCCTTACACCGAATTATTGGAACAAGAGGGCCTGGACTCTGCCCATCCTATCACAACCGGTGATAATAGCCGAGGAGCCCAGGGTGATTGGGATGGTCAACGGTCAACAGCCAATCTATTTCACTTGTGGTTGACCCTGGGGCAACTCTATCCCCTTGACTTCATGGCAAGGACCCATTCATAGAAGCAATGCCCCTATTATGGGGGTCTCAGGAATTCCTGAGTACCCCTTAAGACACCTCCCCTTCTCTGCACCTTTGGGACCCTGTCCCATTCCTTTATTATAATGCCCAGATGCTCAGTCCCTCTCTTAGGAAGTGACCTCCTCCACAAACTCAAAGCTGCCATTACTATCCCTCCCTTACAAACCACTGCCATATTTCTCATTCCTGCCAGCCCAGACACTGTGCCTGCATTCCCTACGCCTCCAATGCCCCTACCCCTTCCCCATATCAACCCTTTGGAATGGGATACTTCCCAACCAAAAATAGCCACAACCATCCTCCTATTCAAATCTTCCTCAATGATCCTACCTGATATGCTACCTTACCCCAATATCCTCTCACCCCGTGCACCCTCAAGGGGCTAAAACCTATAATCTCCCGCCTCTTGAAGCCCGCCTCCTATCCCCGTCCTTTCCCCACCTAACTCTCCCATTCTCAGTGTTAAAAAGCCTAATGGTCAGTACCACCTGGTTCAAGACCACCATAAAATCAAGGAAGCCACAATCGCCGCCCCTCTTGTGGTGCCTAATCCCTACACCTTACTTTCCCATGTTCCTCCAACCACCTCTCACTCCTTGGTCTTAGATTTAAAAGACACTGTCTTCCCTATACCCCTTCACCCTTCCTCAACCCCTCTTAACTTTTACCTGGATAGACCCAGACACTAATCTCTCCTGGTAGCTCTCGTGGACGGTCCTCCCCCAGGACAGTCCCAACCGGCATTACAAAGGGACCTTGCCACCCTAGACCCACATCCAAGCTCCCTACTCCAGTGTGTAGATGATCTCCTGCTTTGCAACATTCCTGTGATCATTCAGAACTTCACAGGGCACTCTCCTTAGTGCATTGCAAAGATGGGGATACAGGGTCTCCCAATCTAAGGTCCAATTCTGCTCTCCAAATTCCTATTTTTAGGTATAATTGTAACTCCAGAAACCTGTCCAATACCCCCTAACTGCCTAACAGTGCTCCAAAATGTTCCTCTTCCCTCCACCAAAAGGGAACTCCTTTCTTTATTAATTACTTCCGAATTTGGATCCCTAAGTTTTCTCTTATTGCAAAACCTCTCTATGAAGCTTCAGAAGGGGATTTATCTGAGCCCCTTCCATCCCCTCATCTCTTTCTCCAAAATCCCCTCTTGCGATCTTCCACCCTTAACTTACCAAATCCCTCGAAGCCTTTTCTCTCCCTGCATTTTAAACACGGCCACTCTTCAGGAGTCCGCTATCAAAAGGCAGGTGACACCCCACAGCCTACCGCCCTTTTATTTAAACAATTTGACCCTCTATACCAAGTCTGGCCCTTGCATCTAAAAATCCTAGCCACTGCCACCCTCCTCGTACCTGAGGCACAATGATTCACCCTACACCAACACATTACCGTACTAACTTCCCTCTCTCTCTCAGATCTTCTCAGCTTTAAAGCCTTTCTCTCCCTATCCCCTTCCAGAAGTCAGTTGGTACACGCTCACCTTATCCATACCAAGGTCTCTTTCAGACAAGATCATTCACTAAGCCCCCAAACCCTTTTACCTTCACATGACTCTGGCTCTCCACTGTCCTCTCTAATCTCTCACTCCTGTTCTGAAGCCTGAGCCCTCCTTAGCAACCCTTCACATATCACAGACCAAGCACTCCCTGATTCCCCGACTGGTTCATTGATGGCAGCTCCCAAAAACAATGTCCCCATCTGGTAGGTCATGCCCTCATTCAGGTCCACACTATAGAAAATTCTACTTCTGTCCTCACCAAAACCACTGAAGCTTCCTCCCTGCCCCCAGCACCACCTCCCACCAGGCTGAACTGATAGCTCTCACCTGAGCCTGAGCCGTAGCCAAAGATATATCTAATAACATATTCACAGACTCCAAATACACCTACAACATCATACATCCAATCATCCTAACGTGGAGAGAAAAGATTCCTCACTCAAAGAGGGACACCCATCTCCAATGCTAAACTTATTGAACAGTTGCTAAAAGCGGCCCTCCTCCGCTCTGGCGACATCAGATGGACAAATGATACATCTCACTAGGAAACGAAGAAGCAGATGGGTTAGCAAAACAGGAAGCCCAACTAAACCAGCAGACCCACACCTCCACCCCAATAGCTTCCACTTTCCCCAGCTCTCTCCTACCCCTCCTACGAGCACTGCTGGAGGCCCTAGGAAACGATTTGACTACAGGACACACTCCCCACCACTACATTTAGGACTGACACAGGTGATACGCTTTATCCCTGACCTCTGGCTCCAAGGAATACTCTGAATTCACCCCACTCAGATCACTTTCTTCTCTCTCTGCCTCCTACTCCTCCGCTATCCTTAAAACAATAGGATGCTCCTCTGGCTCCCCTTCCGCATTCTTACCCTACTCTGTGTAACAACCAATGGAGCAACCCCCTCCTGTGACCATGCAGCACCTACTCACAAGCAGCTACTTATCAGCTTCTAGTGTAAAAGGGGAGAGACCCTCTGATATAAAACAAATATATTTAATTAAAATCGAGCATGCCAAAATGGATGCAAATAAAATCCTTGAACTGTGCTGTGGTAAATGGACAGCAATAGTCAAGGTCATGATACTGGAGATGCCAGTATCAGATACAAATAGTTCAGCTCCCCACCTAGCCTGCCCTGCTAGCCTGCCGGGTGCAATTTGTAACAGATAAACTGAAGCTTGCTGTCTGCATTTCTTGGAGAAGGACCCCTTTGTAAGCCTGTTTGTAAGCCTGCCAGAATTTTCTTTTAAAAACAGCCTGCTTGAGTCACTCGGGGCTGCTGTTGTCCCTGAACTTTGCTTTGGAGCGGCAGCCCTGGTGCACCAGCCTGTATCTTCTCTTTCCCCCAAATAAACTTTTTCTTTGTTTTCTACTCTGGTCTCACTATACAATGATAATCAGACCCCACAACGCTAGCTTCTCTCGTGGAGGTGAAAACTGTTGTCTGCGGTTTCAAAAGGATCCAATGCAGGATGAATTTGCTCCCAACCACATGGAAACACCTGCTGCTGGGCGGTACTCACTCACTGTGGTGTGTCAGACGGGGCAGACCAGGCCCTTAATGAGATGGTTAGGACACAAGTCCCTCAGATCCTAGAACACATGGCTTTCCCTACTAGGAAGCCTCTAACACTCTCCCTCCAATGGCAACCTCTGTCAAAGGATCCTCTCCTGCCTCCGAGCTCCAACTCCACACACCAGTAACCAATCAGACAAATCCCACTTCAGCTCAAGGGTGCCAGATGTGTCTGAGGCCCGCCTTCTCCCGGTATGTAGCCAGCCCCCTTCCAGTATCCAGTTTAGCTACTCTTAATACATCCCCCTCTGACAACACCACTCCAAAACTTTCCTCAGTCCAACTCCAAATAGCCCCCTTATGTTTCACAAAAAGGACGGGATCTGCCAACGTAGGAGGGATCCCTGATGAACAGTGCTTACAAACCCAGGACAAGAATCATCTGCCCATCCTCTCTAAAAGTGACATTTTGTGTGTGTGTGTGGACAAAAGATGTATCACTGCTTGCCTGCCCGATGGAAGGGAACTTGCACCATGGTATTCCTTACCCCCCACCCAAATAGACAGCCACAGAAGACCAGGACTTCCCTAGCCCAGTCACAACCCATGTCAGAACAAAAAGAGCCACTCAGTTTACCCCGCTATCAGCAACCCCTGGGATAACTGCGGGAATAGGCACTGGAACTGTGGGATTGGGAACCTCCACAAAGGGACAACTTGCTACCTCCACAACTTGCTACCACAAACTATCCAACCGACTCATAGGTGATATCCGACAGGTAGCGGAGTCGATATTAGCACTGCAAAGCCAACTAGACTCCCCGGCCTCGATGGTCTCACAGAATCACCAAGGTTTATATCCATTGCCTGCTGAAAGAGGAGGGCTCTGTTCATACCTACAGGAAGAATGCTGCTTCAGGAAACCAGTCCTGCTTGGTCAGAGATCAAGTAAGACAACTACAGGAACAGCTGGAGGAACAGAGGAAAGAACTGGAAAAATCCTGGGGAGCCCCATGTGGGGAGGGATCCCAATGGGCCTGGTTATTACTCCCTTTGTTAATTCCCACCTTCCTCCCTTGTCTCATTAAAATTTTCCAGAAATTCAGAACAAAACAAGTCACAGCCACCTCCAGAGCTGCCACACAAGAACACATCAAAGCCATGTTCCTGCTCTGGACTCTTGAGGGAAGGGCCCCTTCTTCGTCCCCATGCCAGCAGAAAGTGGCCAGACGTGATGTCATTGACCCAACTCATTATAGCCTTTAGAGTCTGCAGTGATGGATGTGGAAAATGCCAGAAGCCCTCAGCCACGCAGCAACCCCTACTCGCTGTTTCGAAACCTACAGACGCGGGCCCTCATTGGAACCTATTTTCTCAGGCTCTTTTCAGAGGATCCCCACACTACTGAAAAACTCAGTTTAATCCCCATCCTACTGAAAAACCCAGTTTAACCAGAAAAATTCCTCTGTGAACCACTCCCCCCAATTCAGTCCATAAACGATTACCTAACCAAAAGCAAAGTGGCCAGTTTCCGCTTGGAAAGTGTGTCCCGGCAACCAGTGCAACGAATCCCCTCGCTTTGTTGAGGGCTAGGTCCTTTCCCGCTGCGCCCGTACCCTCCTTTCCAGCCGCTTTTCCTTTCACCCACCACACCCAGCGAGACCCCAGCGCCTCTGCCCGAGCCAGGCCGTCCAGGGCCTCCCAGCAAACGGTGCACGAATCCTCCATCAGCCGCAGCCAATCGCACAGGAGGCGCCCACGCATCTGCTCAGTAAGTGAGGGAAAGAACGCAGGGAGTGGTGACAGTCCAGTGACACCCAGTGCTGTCCCCAGAGCCCAGGCTGTGAGGGCCCAGAGGAGGGCCTGCGAGCTGCTCAGGGTACCCTCCTTTTAGGGTCCCCTTCTTCCTCGTCCAGCAATGCTGCCTGCTCTGCTCCACCCCTGGTGTCCCTTTCAAGCGAGGGCCCGGTGCATTTGAATGTCACGAGCTGCTGGACATTCACGTGCCAGCTGTCTCCTCCTGTGGCCTTGGGATGTTGGGGAGGGAAAGAGACGTGGTTCTGCCCTCGAGGATGGCAGGGCTGGGGACAGAGGCACAGGAGGGAGACCAGCAGAGGCTGCTCGTCCCAGTGCAGATGTGGCCTCGGGGCCACAATGTTCAGTGAGGCTGACTTGGTGGCCATCTGTCTGGCTGTCTCTCCTCCATTTTCATGTGAGAGGCGGGAAGAACATGACATGGGCTGGGGACCACCATCTGCTCTGGGAACCGCATTGTGCTGAGGCCACAAGTCCCATTGATGGGTGGAGGGGCAGGCTCTGGGCAGAGGTCGAGGGGAGGGAGGAGATCAACAGGAGAAGCTTCAGGACTGGGAGTGCAGAGGGTGGGTTCCAAGGCAGGACTGAGGCAGGCAGCTGCCACCATCTCTGCCCCTCCCTCCTGAGAAGGTTCTGGGTTCATTGCAGCTCAGGTAGCCCCCTGTCCCACCCAGGGCCAGGCTGGTGTATACAGCAGGTGCTCACCCCGCTCATTGTGGCAGCCATGGAGCCAGGATGTGAACCAGCTCCTTGAACTTAAAATCTGCGCCTGGTGCCCTTGGTGGCTGGGGTGCTGGGCGTGGCCTCCAGGTGCACTGCTCAGTGGCCAAGAGGCTGTAGGCAGAGCAGAGGGGACTAAAGATGGCGTCTGTGGAGGAAGGAGACCACATTGATGGTCTTTCTGCTCCCACTGTGCACTGGGTTCTCTGCTCTGAGGGTTCCAGAAGCCCCTGGCAGGGACCAGCTGCAGCCCTGCCGTGGGCAGATGGCCCCTCCTGTCCAATGCTGACCTTGTCCAGTGGATGCTCAGCTGCTGCTGTTGGTGCAGGTGGATGGGGGAGGGGCTACAGGAGGGGACATGCTGGCCCTGGAGTGACCTGCAGGAGCACATTGGGGTTTGCCTGGTGAGGGGGCTGTGGGTCACCTGGCCAAAGGCTCATGGCCTATAGATGTGATAGAGGAGGGGACCATTCACCAGCCCCCC
The DNA here is from genome assembly GCA_004027875.1 of Aplodontia rufa. Lineage (NCBI taxonomy): Eukaryota > Metazoa > Chordata > Mammalia > Rodentia > Aplodontiidae > Aplodontia > Aplodontia rufa. The sequence continues at coordinate 17,891 of PVKS010022872.1, forward strand.
AGTGTGGCTGTTGTATTGCTTGTGGGGTGCTGGGCAGCGGGGGACACGGGGGCTGTTCCTCCCTGCACACCCACCCCTCAGGGAGCAGCTGGCCTTCCACTTGTCATTAAAGAGGACTCTAAGTCCCCTCTTGCCACAGGGCTCCAGAACTAGCTGCAGTGACCCCAGCTCATGTGCAGCCTCTGTGCACAACAGAAATGGTCAGGGCGAGGGAAGGAGGACCCGGGTCCCTTCCTAGGCAGTCACAGGCCCCAGGATGCTGGTGGAAGGAGATGCAGCCCAGGCACCCCCAGACCTAGAGTGCCCCGGGGGCCTGGCCAGAGTGGAGGGCAGAGAGGAGACCGCCAGGTGGCCCTGGGTCCTAGGCGAGCTCCTGAACCCTGGGCCACGTGGAGACAGAGAGGACCACGCGCCTCTTGTAGGGCTGCTGGGAGGGTGCAGGGTCCTGCAGGTCATGGTGCAGGTGTCACCTGTGGTGAGGCTGTCCTTGACCACCGCACATGGAGGCCCTCTCCCACCTGCTCCTCATACCTGTTCCTGGCCTTCATCCTCTTGAACAAGGCAGGTCACTGCGGAAAGTTTGGTCCTGGAACTCAGTGTTTTGCCTTTCCTCTCTTTGCTTCGAATGCTCACTCCGAAGTGCCACTTTGCTGTCTGGGATGGGTTGCTCTGTGGCCCCTTGAGCCCTGCAAGTGCAGGTGGGACTCGCTGACTGCCCTGTGCTCCCCAAGAACAGGCCACGAGGTCCCCTGTGGCATGGAAGAGGGCGTGTGCTCCTCATGGGGCGCAGGAGCTGACGTGGACGGGGCCAGCGTGAACGGTGGGCTTCCAGGTTGCTACGTCGGCCCCGACCCTTTTGTCATTTCTTCACAGATGCACTGTTTCTTTGTCTAAAGTTTACAGAAGGCTTCCTCTCTGGTCCCCATTCTCCTGCGAAGGCCCCTGCCTGTTGGCAAGTTGTTTTAGCTTTTTTTTGCTGCTGAGACTAAAAGACCCGACAAGATCAACTTTAGGAGGAAAAGTTCATTTGAGGGCTCAGGGTTTCAGAGGTCTTAGTCCATAGCAGGCTGGCTGCATTCTTTGGGTTGGAAGTGAGGCTGGAAGTTGTGGCTCCAGGGAGCAGAGAGAGACTCGGTACCAGATAGAAAATACATCCCCCAAGGCGTGTCCCCAAGGACCCACCTCCTCCAGGCACACCCTACCTGCCCTCAGTTACCAGTTAATCCCCTCACTCGCTGATTGGGTTGACATGGGGACAGTGTGCTTGGAGGCCATTGAGAAGGCAAAGTTGGCCCTGTGTACACAGAGCTTTTGCAGAGCGCAGTCACAGTCAGTGACCGACCACCGGGATTGGCAGTGTGTGAAGGTCACTGGAGAGAGGAAGCCAGAGCCAAGATGGGGCAGATCCTGTAGGGTCCAGGCCTTTGGGAATCCTAGAGAGCAAAGTGTGCTTCTGTTAATTTCCTGAAGGGTCGAAACATGAGGATGTGGTTCGAGGCTGACTTGATGGCAGAGCATAGCCAGGTCCCCGCTCGCCCTGGGGTCTTCTTCCTGTGCCCGCTGCTGGCCTCCTGCAGAGGCCTCTGGGCCGCTGTCTCTGCCAGGGCCTGGGAGGACAGGGTGGGGAGCTGCAGGTGGCAGAGATCTTGCAGGAAGCCCTCAAGGAGTTGTCGACACCCTGTCAGCTGCAGTTTCCAGGCGGAGGACGGGTTCCCAGAGCTGGCCCTTAGGACAGGGATGTGAGGGCAGGGAGCCTGGGACCTGCCTGCTGGATGCCCTGCCATGTCCACAGGGCCCAGGCCCAGAACAGGCACTCCCACACTGGGCACTGTTCCATGCTGTGTGGATTGGGCTGGATTTAATTCTGTCACTTAGTAGGGCTCAGCAGTGAAAGATGCCTAAATTACTATCTTCCTGAAGCACCTGGCACTTAGTAGGGTTCCAACTGTGACCCACACAGTAGGCCTTCAATAAATGTCTGTAGCACTGGTGGAAGAAGCCAGGCCTGGTGAGGCCTGTGCTGGGCATCACGGACCCTGACAGCTGGGGACAGGGTGGCCTTCCCTTGGGCCTCAGCTATTGTCTGTGCACCGTCTCCTCCCCCTCGCTCTCCCCTCCCCTTCCTCCTCTATAATCAGACACAACTAACACTGGAGCCCCTGAGGTCTGGGACTATGGGTTCTGACAGACACAGGCCAGGGGCTGAGGAGTCTCACAGCAGACATCGGGCCCAGGCTGCAGGGGCTGAGGAGTCATGTGGCAGACATCGGGCCCAGGCTGCAGGGGCTGAGGAGTCACGCAGGAGCCTTGGGCCCAGGCTGCTGTGGGTTTGCTCCAGCTCCATCCTCTGGGGCAGGTTGTAGCCTCCAGACTCCTCACCTGGTCTGTGCCATACACACAGTGGTCCTTCAACCCAGGGCTAGGGCTGGGCTGGGTTGGGGGACATAGATCCTGTCCCCACCTCTTGGGACATCCCAGTCCCAGAACTATGGACATAACTCAGACAGTGGACCAAGCTTGGTGCTCACACTGGGGTCAGGAAACATGTTCTGCTCCATTTCCTCCATCTGCACTTCTTCTTCCAGTTCACATATTCTAGCTCATTCCAGTGGAGGTGGGAGAATTTCATAGCTTGTGCTTTCCTTTTTGATCTTTGATCTATTTTTTTATTTTTTTTTTAAAGAGAGAGACAGTGAGAGAGAAAGAGAAAATTAATTTTTATTGAGTTTTTTTTTCACGTGGCTTTTGTTGCTCTGACACTTAGTTGTGTTCGTGGTGCTGGGGTTTGAACCATGTACTTGCGCATGCCAGGAAAGCGCCGTGACCGCTGAACCACTGCTCCAGCCCCTTCTTTGATCCATTTTTAATTGTTTGAAGATAGTTGAGATTTAGGCTGAAGTCCATTTTTTTGCATACAGATGACTAATTCCAATACAATTAAATATACTATTCATCTTCCATTAATTTGTTTGTATCTTGTGTTAAAAGTTGATTGGCACTATTTATGTGTTTCTTTCTTTTTTTTAAGAAAGAGGGGACAGTGAGAGAGACAGAAGCAATTTTATTTAGTTTTTCATGTGGCTTTTGTTGCTCCGACACTTCATTGAGTATGTGGTGCTGGGATTTGAACCTGCGTCCTCACGCATGCCAGGCAAGCAGCATAACCACTGAGCCACGGCTCCAGCCCATGGGTCTGTTTCTTAACTCTGTTTTCATTCACTGTGGTTCCCTTCATCAATACCATACTGTTGATCACTATAGCTATATATTTAGTCTTAAAATGGGATAATGAGTTTTCCAACCTTATTGTGCTGTGTTTCAAAATTGTTCCACCTGTTTTAGTTCCTTTTCTTTGGCCTACACATCCTAGAATGAGTTTACTTAAATGCATAAACAATTCTGCTGGCTTACTATTGCAATAAATCCATAGATCAACTAGGGGAGAATTCACACCTATGTTATTTTAGTCCTCCAATCCATGAATATGCTATGTTTTCCCATCAGTTTAGGTTTTCTTTTATTTCTTTCATTAGTAATTTGATGTTTAAAGTATACAATTCCTGCCCAGTCTTGTGAGATTAATATTTAAGTACTTCATTTTAGGGAGACTTTGTAAATGATATTTATCATTTTTTCTAATAGTACATTACTATTATTTAGAAATATGATTTATTTATCTATGTTGACCTTGCTAATCTATATGTCTTTTTATTACTTTTCTTGCCTTCAGATGGTTCTTGCAAACATTTTTATTTGTTGCTAATAACACATAAGAACACCTAAGAACCCTGACTTTTTCCAAGGCAAAACAGGAAGCTGCACAGGGCCTGGCTTCTCTCAGGTAAGCCCTTGACAGAGCTGAGGAGCAATGGGTGCCCAGGCCCACACTCTTTTGCAGTCCCCCTAGCTCAGCCACAGACACAGGTCACTTGCCCACTCCTTCAGGCATCTGCCCTCTAACTCCTGTCCTGGAGGATGGTAGAGAGCCCCAGGCCCTGGTTCCCCTCCCCTGGTGCAGGAGCTATAGGGTGATTCCCATGAGAACTGTGTTGGCCAGACTGAGCTCACATGACAGTCCCTTGCAGAGGAGGGGGTTAAGCCACATGGACGGGAGTGAGGAGGATCCCACGGTGACCCCAGGGCCCAGGGTCTGGGTGCAGGCTGGGCTGTCACAAGTCTTTCACAGTTTCTCTGCACAGACAGCTGCTTCTGGGTTGTTCAGGGCTAACCAAAGAGCCACCGTAGATCCCCATGCCACCTGGAAGCCTCAGCGTGACTTTTCTGCTTTGAATGCTAGGCAGGCCCAGCTCCCCACACGTCCCTGCAGCGCTTAGCCAGAGTCACTGTCACTGCTTCCTGGGGTCACTACAGCTGCCTCCGTAGTCACTGTCCCCATGGTAGTGAGAGGACATGTCAAACATGTGACACCTCTCTGCTCCTGGCCCACGGATCTCAGCACCAACGCCACAGCCTTGGCCTTGGCTGCAGCCTGAGCCATACATCTTCAGTTGTCACCCAGGGCTGATCTCCCACTGGACCTCATTCTGTGACCCGCAAGGCTGCCTGGTGGGCTCCCTGGCCTCTGGCTTTGGGTCTGTCCACTCAGTGGGGAGCTACAGTAGAACTCAGGGCTGGTGACATGGGTGTTGGTTCACGGTGGGCTGGCTGCGCCCTGGCCCTTCTGTCCCCACTACACCAGGTCTCTCCTGTCCCAGGGCCCCTGCCTGGATAGCCTCTTCCTGGCTTCTGCCCTGTTTAAGTGAGCACTGAAGCTTGGGCTGGGCTGAGGAAGACTGAAGGAGGGAAAGGTGGGCTGGGGCAAGAGAACCGGGAGCTTCCGTTGACAAGTGGACCTGGGGACCTGGAGCTCTGGGACCGGGTCTGGAGACAGATGTCTGGAGTTGCGTGGACCAACATGTCTTCTTCAGCGTCACCTCCTTGAGGACAACCTCCCCAACCCTCAGGTCCCTGTATTCCCTGAAGCATCTCAGTTTTTTCCTCCATCACACAGTGTCATTGCCATGTTATCACACTTGGTCACGAACGGACTTGGGTTTTACTGTCTCCTCTGTGAGGCTTCAGATCTCATGAGGGCAATGACCTTGACGGTCCCGTTAGCTCGCTGCGTCACAGGTGTGTTCCCACACCGAGGAGGTGCTCAGTAAAGATGAGTGATTCGGGTGTGTCCCCGAGCACGTGCACTCCAGCTCACACCCGTGGGTTCACGTGTGCACAAGCACCTCTGGGGAGCGCGTGGCCCTGCTTTCTTACTCACTCAGCAACTTAGTAACCAATGGTTGTGACCTCTTGGTTGTGACCAGGAGGCCTGGACGCTGCACCTAGGCCCTACACGCAGGCAGCCCTCAGGCACAGCGTGGAAGACGAGGGACCTTTCCTCCAATAGTGTTCTCCCTTTACTTCTATGGGAAGAAATAGTTTAGCCAGCACCTAGTCGCCCAAAATAATGACTACATTTCTTAGCTTCTCTTACAGTTAGATGTGGCTATGGAAAGTCCTTGTCAGTGGATTAGGAGAAGCATGATGTGTAACTTTTAGAAGATCTTTAAGGAAGAGGAATGCATGTTTTTGCACCTTCCTCTTTACTGTTAACTGGAATGTGAGTGTGATGGCTGGAACTCAAACAACCATATTGGACTATGAGGTTTAAAACCTGTTGTGGTTAATAGAATAAGGTTAGAAAAAGCCTGATTTCTCGATCCCAATGAATCTAACTCTTGGGCCTTCACTGCTTACAGCTGGGCTTTGTTTATCAAAGAAAGAAATAATCTCGTCTTGCCTATGGCACTTTTACAACACTTTTACAAAGGGTTTATTGTCGCTGGCTGAATCTACAGCCTTTTGATCACACTCACAGATGCACACGCACACCTCACACTCTTGGGCTCACTGTGATTGGGAACAACTGGGAGACCCCGTCCACCACTCCTCCCTTTGAGGAGCTGCATACTGATCTTGCCCACACCATGCAACCAGAGCCAGCCCTCCCCTGGCTGTCCTCCTCCATGGAGGCTGGGCAGGGGGGTCCCATGTTGTCCTCAGCGCCGCTCCAGGAGCCTCGGGGCAGATTCATGGGAGGAACCACAGATGAAACCTGAGTTACTCAGAGCTTGGGCACGTGGACCATAGCGTCCTTGGAGGGAAGGAATGTGTACCAGGGCCACTGTCCCAGCTGATGACCGCACACATCTCCCTCGGGGAGTGCTGCCCAGCTCCTCAGCCTCCTGAGGTCCCACCTGCCCTGCCAGGCCCGGCCCCATCCAACCTGTCCTCGGGAGGCTCCTGGGGCTCCTGGCCCATGGGGAAGGGTCTTCTCCGAGCCCGAGGCATCCTTGCCTGACTTCTCCCTGGGGTTTATTTCTACCTTGACGCTTCCCTTGGTCAGACTCTGCTCTTGGACACGGCCTCCCCTGGGGCCAACAGGATGCCGCTCGTGTCCCCCACAGCCCAAGCTTCTCCCTGGCGTTTTTCCTCACCAAGGCCTCAGTTCCAGACAAATCACAGATAGGACCACACTATGTCACCATGGGCCATAAAGCAAAGACACAACTTTAAACCTCTGTAAATATTTAAAAGTAATGGAATTATACCCCGAGTCTTATAAAGATGGCCATAAATCTACGGTCATGTTGATTCTATGTGGGTCCTCCAATGTAATAAAAATGTACCATTGTACATTATAAATGTACTGCTCCAGGCCCATAAATTTGATCTAAAACTAACATATGAGCGGTAACTGGCTTTGCTTGTCTTCTTAGAATTTAAGGTATCTTTTTTGGAATAATCAGGGTGGCCCACAACTGTGATAAAGAGCTGATGTGGCTGGCGGGGGCTGAGAGCTCTGCAGGCAGAGGGTACAAGGTTCCTGATGTTGACCTTGGAATGTTAGTTCCAAAAATAGCCCGCAGCTTTCCTTCCCTTTCCTCTTGCTGGCAGACTCAGATGCTAGTCCCCAGGGGTGGGAGGTGACTACTATGCCCGACCTGCTGTGTGCTGTGTTCTCACTTTTAGTGTCGGTGACATCATTTGTCCACAGATAAGCATAGAGGTTGCCATTTGTTTTCATGCATTGGAGTCTTTATTTTTAAAGACAATTTAAAAAATTCTGGATATAGGGATATAAGCTCAATTCAAACTTAGGTCTGCCAAAATGAGAAGTTATTGGCCTGGTAGTGGGAAAGGTCAGGAGTTGCAGGAGGGGCTGGATCCAGGAGCTCTAATGTTACTATAAAGTATCTGTCTGTATCTTTCCTTCCTGAGTTCTTGATGCTGGCTAAGGTCAAACAGGTGAGGTGGGTGACACTGAGCCTCACTCAGTGGAAGGAGCGCTGCAAAATGTCACCTCATTTCTGACCCCAGTTCTGCTTCCAATTTTCTGTCTAGTTTTCCCAAATCTAAGACCCAGATCCATTATTAGGCACCTGCTGCTTGCTGGCTCCTTTGCTAAACACGTAAATGTCTCCTTTATCCCCGTGACAACTCCGACAGGAAGCCAATTGTTGTGCCCATTCTACTGGTGGGGAACGTGGGATTCTGAGAGGCAAAGTGCTGTGTCCAGCGTCACTGCTGGTGCTCCTGCATCAGTTCAGGTGTGCACATACACCTCTGCGGAACTCCAAAGCCTCTGGTCCTCGCTCTGGCTTGGTGCACCAGATAATCTGGCTGAAACTTAGCACCTTCTTAAAACGACCAAACCGCCCTCAGTTGCCAAGGGTGACATTTGGGAAAGTCCTCATTGTTTCTCTTTGTCCATCGCATCCAAGCTGATACCTAGGCCTGCGATGCCGATCCTCACGGCCCCCACTTAAACAATAATACCAGTTACGAACACACGCGTCACAAGGTGCTGGCACGAAGAGGCCTGTTTTCCAGGCTAGACTGCCCTTGCTTTCTCCTCTGAGTCAAAGTCATGAAAACATCCTCTGGGCTCCTAGGAATATCAAGAGCCCTAAGCTCCACTCCCCCTGTGTCCCCTGAGGCCCATTTGCTTCACTCATTTCTCCACAGGCCTCTGACAACAGCTGACCTCTCACTGTGCCCACCTGAGCCTGCTAGGAGCCCGTGCAGTGCCCATCCCTGCTCCGCCCTCTGGAGACGCCCCCTCTCAGCCATCCTAACCCAGGCTGCAGGGATGGAGGCCCCAAGACCAAGGTCCAGCCAGTCACAAGCTGGCTCGCAGGCCTCAGTGGTTGGTTCAGAGCCCCTGGAAGCATCCGGAAACTCTCCTGAGCTACTGAGCTGTCATGAGAGAAGACGTGGGCCTCCGGCTTACTGTCCCCAGCCCAGCTGTGCTAGGGCAGGAGGATTGGTGGATGAGATCAAAGAAGTCACCAGAGACGATGCGTGGGGCACAAGGTTTTTTGGGAACTTTTGGGGGCAGATCCCATGGCAGCAGGCTGGACGCAGGGCACCTGCCCCTCCTGGTGCTTCACTCACCATGGTTTGTCCAGTGGCAGTGGCCTACGGGGTGCCAGTTACTGCAGGGAGGAGCTGGGACCAGGGCCCGTGCTCCCCGCAGTAACTGCCATCAGCGTCCCAGGAACATGCAGAGAAGCAGATTCTGGGCAGCTTCCGCAGACGCTGGCTGCCCTGATTCCCAGGCCGCGAGAGTCAGTTCTCCATGACGATGCTAACGGGCCTTGCTGCCATTGTTCCCATGGCCTGGTGCAGTTCTCCAGGGGGCAGGGGAGTTCCAGGCGCTGGGCTTTTTACCGTGTCCTTTTCTCCAAGGACTACAGCGGAGGCCCTCTGCAGGCCAGGCTCATGTGCACGGAGTTGAGGGCAGGTGGGTGCAGGGGGCAGCACTGCGTGGGGGTGGACCGCAGAGACTGGTGGCTGTGACGGAGCCAGAACCTGCATGTGGGATGATGAACTTGCCCGGGACTTGTGCATGTGCATGCACACACGTGAACGGTGTGTGCGAGGAGCGGTCACAGGCAAGCTCTCCAGCCAGGTGGGCAGCATGGCCAGGCTCCAGCCGTGGCGTGGCTCTAGGAGATGTTACCTGTAGGGACGTGGGGTGAGGGGACTCCACAGCAGATTTTATTCTTTCTTGTGACTCTAATTATTTCAAAATTAAAAGTTAAAAGATTCTGGCCTTGAACTTGCAATCCTCCTGCTTCAGCCTCCTGAGTCTCTGGAGTTCCCAGCATGCACCTCCACATCCCGCTGTTAGTCAGCTTCTTATCATTGTGAGCGAACACTTTGCAAGAACAATTCAGAGGGGGCGGAGCAGTGGCTCAGAAGTTACGTGGCATTTGCAAGGACCCGGGTTCGAGCCTCAACACTGCGTACACAGCTAAATGTTGGAAAGGAGAAACAAAGGCCAGATGAAAAACTAACAAAAGATTGATTTCCTCTCTCTCTCTCTTTCTCCTTCTCATTTATTTATTTATTTTTAATGAGAGAGAGGGACAGTGAGAGAGAGAAAGAGAGAACCGATTTTATTTGGTTTTTCATGTGGCCTTCTTTGCTTTGACACTATGTTGTGTACGTGGTTTTGGGGTTTGAACCCACGTCCTCATGCATGCCAGACAAGCGCTGTAACTACTGAGCCACTGCTCTAGCCCCATCTTCCTCTCTTTTAAAGAAAAAAAAAATTTTTTTTTTAAATAATAATGTAAGGAGGAAGCGCTCATTTGGGCTCACTGTGGCGGGTGGGTGCCATGGCTGAGGCCCAGGTGAGGCGGAGCTTCCTGGCAGACAGGAGGAGAGCCAGCTGCCGCAGGGTCAGGAGGCTGAGAGCAAGGGGGGCGCTGCCCCTGCAGCCACCTGCTCCTGCCCCTTCTCATACTAGGAGGGCTGACTGGGTCTCAGCGCTCACACTCGGATCATTTTGCCAAGGCGCGCCCCGCAGCCCTGGCTCTGTGGATGCTGCACCTCCATCAGCAGTCAAGGCCACGAGCTCAGCCCGGCCACGCGGTGAATCTGTGTGATGAGTGGTGCCCATGCAGGCTTTAGAGCCCCGGCCTAGGAATCCCACCCGCAGCCTGCACCCATGGCTGGAGCGTGGTCACACGTTTCCTGAACCCTGCTTCCTTGGCTCATGTGTCTCCTTCTGCTGGGTGACCCTGTTCTCTGCAGAAGGCTTTCTCACCCCCACATGGACTAGGTCTCTGGAATTTGACCTTTGCCCCAGTCTTCCTCAAGCCTGGTCCCTACCAGGTGCTTTCTGTCTGCTCCAGACCCTAGAGCTGCTCAGATGCATCGCTTGACAAACACTGATGTGCCAAGCAGGGTCCTGCTCCCTGGGGACAGAATGTTACTGTTGCATGGTGTCTAGGGTCTAATGAGTGGAAAGGAAGGAAAGGAAGAAGGAGAAAGGGAAGACAGGAGGTGGGAAGGAAGGAGGAAGTAGTACCATTTGATCCTCATTGTCCAGGTGGGAAGAGGCACAGAGAAGTTAAGGTCTTACCCAAAGTCACCCTGCGAGGAAGAGGTGGAGCTGGGGATTGGAGCCAGGTGTTTTGGATCCAGAGCCTCTGCCAGACCTGGAAGGAACAAGCGGATTCTGGGGTTCAGGAAGGAGAGAAGGCAAGCGGCGGCTGTACCTGTCAGCGTGGTGTTGCTGTGTGGGACTCCTGGGACAGCTCATTTGTAGAGGAAGGTTGATTCAACTCACAGTTTTGAGGTCCCAGGACTGTGTCCCCTCAAGGGGGGCAGTGATGTGGGGTAGAGAACGGGGACGGGAGGTGGGCAAGCACTCCTCCTAGAGCAGCCCTCTTGTGAGAAGGCCCAGCCACCGACCTGGGGACAGACCACCCCTAGGGCCCCACCTCCCAAAGTCCCCCTGCCTGCTAGCAGCACCACCCTGGCACCAAGCCCTCCACCCCAGAGGACCCTGGGGGTTGCAAACCATCTTGGAATGAGGGCAGACCCAGGAGAGCTCTCCTGAGCCCAGGGGCATCCCAGCCTCCCTCCTCCCCTTCACTTGGGGATTCCCAAGGGTTCTTCCCAGCCTTCTATGACAGTCCTGCACAGTCCTGGCCACCAACGGCTGCCACAAAGGGATTCTGCTTGGGGCCCTCCTCACTCAGAGCCTCCAGGGCCACGTGACCCCCACTGGCTCCGCCCCAGCCACAGTGGCCTCCTGGTTGCTCCTCAGACAGGACAGGCTTGGGCTCCCCTCAGGGCCTTTGCACCTGCTCTGGCCCTGCAGGAACACCCCTCCCCTCGGTGACCCCCGCCCCCAGCCTCTGAGGATACCGTGGCCCCTCCGTCCTCCCTCCTCCCTCTGCAAGTCTTCGGCATCTTTGTTGGCCCTTTTTCCACCCCAGCCCCAGCCTCAGGACTGAGCGTTGCAGGAGACGGGATGTTTCTGTCTTATTTGCTGCCACATCCCCAGGGCCCAGAATGTGGCTGGCAAGCAAAAACCATCCAGGAGGTGTTTGTGGACTGGACAGACGTGAAGGGGATAATGGCAGCTGGGGACAGTGACATTAGCCTGACGAAGCGGGGAGTCACAGCTGAGCTGAGACAGGAAAGAGAAGAGACACCAGGAGCAGCACCAGGCAGGGGTGAGCGGCTGAACTAGTGGAGGAGAAGGTCAGCTCGGCAGGTGAGTGAGCAAGAGGCGGGGGAGAGCAGTGAGGAGGTCAGCTGGGGCCAGACCGCCTTGCCCATGGGAGTTTAGATTTTACTCTAAGAGCAGTGGGGAGCCATTGAGGGTTTAGAGCAGGAGGGCACAGGGCTTGATTTACATTGTTAAAGTGGAGTCTGGCTGCAGTTTGCCCTGAGAAAATGTGAGTGTGGATTGCAGGGGTGGAGCTGGAGCCAAGAGGCCAGCGGGGTGGCTGTGGAACATGGTGTGGATGCGCAGCCCAGGGCCGTGGTGGCCATGGACCCAGGACACACTGGTGGTGGACTTGCTGCTGACATCTGGGAGCAGTGAGAGCACCGGGGAGGCTTGTGACCCTGGGTGTAGTCCCCCGGGACCTAGTGGGAGGGACAAGGGACCAGGTGCAAGCCCAATAGCACCCTGATCTCGCTTGCTTTAGGGCCCCACGTGGCCCCTGGGCTGCTCTGCCTTCCTGTCCCCGGGTCCTTCACCAGGCTGTTTTGCTAATTGATACAAATGACTTCCTTTGGCTGTTGTGCGTCAGCTCAGTGCACTTTCGTATTAATTGGGCTGGAGGAGGAAAATTAAGTGCTTAAATTTGCCATCTTTCAAGATGAAAAATTGGAAAGAAGAAAATCATTCTGTGGAAAGAGAGGAGCTAAGAGCAGCTGCGGCACCCTGGGACCTGCAGAGGCTGCCTATGGGGGGGCCTAGACTCCTGGAGGACAGCCCTGCGCAGGGCTGAGTGACCTGCAGCAGCCTTTCCTAGACTAAGTGTTTAACAATGACACAGTGGTTATTTAACTGACAGAGTGACATTCCCTCACCTCCTGGTCAGACAGGTGTCTAATGGTTGTCAGTGGCACGAAACCCACCCAAACAGACGTAAGCAAAAAGGGACTGTATGAGCTTCTAGTGCTGAAAAGTATGAGGGAGGGGCCAGCCTCAGGTAGGGCTGGATCAAGGCGTCTGGCAGTGCTGCAGCTCCTCTTCCCTTGTTAGGGGGAGATGCCACCTACCAGTGCAGCAACTCCAGAGGGAAGGCTTTCTCTTCCTGGGGACTTCTCAGGATTTGCCTGATTGGATCAACACAGCCACATGCCCATCCTTGACCTAAACATTGGGGTCAAGGTGGTGGGATTTGCCCATGGCCAGAGCTACCCCTGATGTACATTGGCACGAGTCCTTTCAGGGGCATTGGTCTTGTGCTTCAGCCTCTTGGGTCCTGGAAGTGCCAACTGTGCCTTCTGCAGAGCTGGTTGTGGGGTCCTCCCCTTCTGCAGCCCATGAACCAAGAGCAGAGAACTGGCAGTCAGCACCCTGTGGCCAGGAGGGAGTCACCATGAGCCTATTTAGAAAATGCTCATTACCTACGGTGAGGAGAGTGGGCAGAGATGGGGCCCTCGGGAAAGAGCCCAGTCCATGGATAGAGAAAACTTGAAAAATCTAGGGCATAACAATCACGACACCAGCACTGTAGCCTAAAAGAAAGCCAGGAGGACAGGGCCCTCGGTGTCAGGTGGGGTGGCTGGGGATGGCCTCAGGGGTCAGGAGATGCCTGCGTCGTGTGGCTGGCGAGGAGCACAGGACTCCCGGAAGAAGAAAGCGGTGTAAAGGCCCTGGGGTGACAGTTTTCCCAGGATGGGGTGGGACCAGCCTGCAGGTCACAGTGAGGACCCTGGCTTTCTTCTCAGCCATTTGGGAGCTGCCGTGGGGCTTGAGCCAAGCAGGAAGGGGTGTGGCTTGGAGTCTAAGAGGTGGCGCCCCCTGCAGGTGATGAGCTGGGCATACACCTGCCCTGCCCTATGATGCTCCCACCCAGGCTCCCATCAGGGAGGGCACCTGCACTGGATAAATGATACAGAGGTGACATGCCCCAAATGCTGCCGGCAGCTCCCAGACACATCTGACCAGGGCTGGCTCAGCCCCCAGGAGGACCGTGTGATCCCTGGAGGGGGAGAGGACAGGAGAGGGGACTAAGACAGCCCTGCCCCTCCTGGAGAAGCCACTCAGCAGTCCCCGGTGCCCTGGCACAGAGGACACAAGCTCTGGGCAGCAGCTGGCCTTTCCCCAGGTCTGACTGATCCCACCATTCAGATGTCCGAGGAGAACTGGGCTCTGTGGTCTCAGGTGACAGAAAGAAGCTCAACAGACTTACATGAAAAGGGAGAAATTGGCAGCTCACGTACTTACACGTCCGGTGCACAGACCCAGCTGGACCCAGGGACGCCAACGACCGGACCCTGAGGTCGCTCTCCCTCGCTGGGGTGCTTCCCTCCATGTCCTCTCGCTCTCAAGCAGGCTTCTGCCACGGGGAGACCAAGATGACCACCCACAGCTGCGGCCCCCTGAGCCTCCGCACCTTCAACCTGCAGGGCCTTCGCCCAGGAAAGTGCTCAGGAGTAGACACTCAGCCCCCCGGAGCCACTGTGTGTTCTCCCGCGCACTTCCACACCCATGTCCTTCTACACGCGCACTCAGGCGTGGAGGTGAGCAGGATGGTACCTGGTCTCTCCCTCCTGTCTTTCCTTCTGCTTGGAGCCTCGGTTTCACCACCTGTCGTGAGGGCCTTGGCCTTGGCCTGCTGTGAATCATGGGACAGAAAACCCAAGGGGAGCTGACTCCCGGAGGAAACTGCTGGCCGATCTAAAGCCAGTCTTGATGCCGAGACCATCTGGACCGTTTGATCTCCGTGGTGTTTCCACTGGGACAGCAGGGACAGCCTGCTGCAGCTCTGGACCAGTGTCCTCCTACTTCAGCCACCCAGCTGATGGCGGCCACCTCTTTCCCAGCCCAGATGAGAGCTCCTGGGTCCAGCTGGCTCTGGAGGGACCTGGGTCACATGCACAGCCCGGGGAAAGGGATGTTTTGATTGGTCAGCTCTTGATCCCATGATAGCTCCCGCCACTACCGACCCAGGTGTCACTCAACGGCAAGTGGGTTGCTTAGCAACGAGCTGTGTCTCCTTTCAGTCCTGAATACTGAATGCAAGGGCTCCATATCTGGGTTTAGCAGGTAAGATAGCAGAGTCATTAGAACAGAGATCACCAAGCTCAACATCCCGTAGTTCAAATGCCAGCGGGGCTAGGTTGCACACTTTGCCTCCGTGACTCAGTTTCTCTGTCTGTAAAGGAATGTTGGTGCCTCTTGGGGTTGAGCAGATTTAAACAGATGACTTAGAATGGACCTCTCCCACCCCTGGGGCTTGGGGAGAATGGGCTAAATGTCAGCTGGCAGCCAGCCAGAGCCACTCACTGCCTCCCCTCTGCCCTCCGTCTCCAAGGGACCAGCCTGCAGCTGGCGGGTGCTTCAGTCCCTGTGATTTCTCTATTAGCAGCCCCGAGTGTCTCTGCCCAGCACAGTGCCTGGCACACAGTGGTGCTTAATAAAAATCTGTTGAAAGCATGAGCCGGGCATTGGTGGCAGGATCGATCCTTTGCCATTGCTTCCAAAGCCACCATGCAGCTGCCAGTGGTGGAACTGAGCTTCCCTTGGGATCCAGATGCTGCTTCAGAAGCAAAAAGGAGCAAGAGCTGACGGGCCACCTGGTCTGTCAGACGCTTCCTAACACAGCGGAGGCCACCGGTGGGTGAAGGGGTCAGCGGCCCGAGTGCTGTGTTGGCAGAAAGCATGCGGTGGAACTGCTTCTTATCTGTACAGGGCAGAAAC
>PVKS010022873.1:0-33351 GCA_004027875.1 Aplodontia rufa
CTTGCCCGGCATGTGCAAGTACACAGGTCCAAACCCCAGCACCCACGTACACAACTAAGTGTCAGAGCAACAAAAGCCATGTGAAAAAAAATCAATAAAAATTGATTCTGTCTCTTGTCTCTCTCACTGTACTCTCTTAAATATATATATATATTAAAAATGAAAAATGTGCCAGAAAATTTGGATAAATTTGATATGTTTCTAAGATATTGCTCCATTAGAATATTTCTCTTCCAGAAAGGATCTACTTAGCTATTTAAATTTAAGGGGTAGGGCTCAGCAGTTATAGTGCTTGCCTGGCATGCGCAAGGACACGGGTTCAAACCCCAGCACTATGTACACAACAAAGTGTTGGAGCAACAAAAGCAACATGAACAACTAAATAGGATTAGTTCTCTCACTGTCCCTTTCTCTTTAAAATAAATAAATAAATTTAGGAATGGATAAATACATATGCCTTTGTAATTAAAAATAATTTTCAAGGTTCATTTTTAAAAACCCACTTAATTCTAAACATTCAAATTTGTCATTTTAGTTAGGAAGAAATCATTAGGAATATGCAAGATGTGAGATATATCTTGAAATTTATATGATCTTTGAAACCTCATACCAGCTGAATATTATGTCAAACCAAAAGTTTCTCAGGCAAAAATTATGCCACTTCTAGCTGGGCATGATGACACATGCCTGTAATCTCAGCAATTTGGGAAGCTGAGGCAAAGAGGATCACAAGTTTGAGGTCAGCCTCGGCAATTTAGTGAGACCCTGTCTCAAAAGAAAAAAAAAGTATGGGATGTGGGCTGGAGCGGTGGCCCAGCGGTTTCAAAGCTTCCTGTCGTGCGAAAGTGCGCAAGTTCAAACCCCAGGACCATGTACACAATGAAGTCTCGGAGCAACAAAGGCCACATGAAAAACTAAAATTGATTCTCTCTCTTACTGTAAAGGATGGGATGTAACTTGGTGGTAAAGTGCTCCTGGATTAAATCCTCAGTACCCACCCCCCCAAATAAAGCAGGCTTTTCTGCCACTTCATCCTCACAAACAACTCTATTATGTACCAAAGAAGGTGCCCTATGTGCTTACAAGTGTTTTTGGTGGTGTAACTTAGGATGCTGTGCAGCTGTCCTTTCAGAGTTTTAAGGGATGAGAATGAACTGGAGTATGTTGGTAGTCAGTTGAATTGCTGATGTAAAGGTCATTTTATTTGTGCTGCTCCCCTACTCCAGGAATGGTCCGGAATCCTGTGTGCAGGCCAACTTCATTATCCAAAGGTCAATTTGATAAGTGGAAAGAGGGCGAGGAGTTAGTAGTCTTCCAGTCAGTATATCAGTGTTATCAAATCACACAAATTTTAAACTTCAAGGGAAGTTTATCTCAATGACTCTTCAGCCAGTGGAAGAGCCGTGAGGACAGAATCAAGCCTTTAATGTAAAGGTGTTGCCGACTGTCAGGGAGGATTCAGACTTGGGCTCTAAGTTCAGCAAATAATTGGGCAGAGGTCAGGAACCAAAGAAGAGGTTCATCTATACACATTTTTGAGTACTAGAGGGTGGCATTTGGGTGCATACCATATTTGGGACACTTAAAACTATAATTCCATTGGTGTGATGAATTCCTAACATGTCAGGTACAGTTTAGATTAGCTTAGAAACCTAGTGGCTCAAATCTACAGTTTGAAAACTCCCTGGGGATGTAGCTTAGTAGGTAGTTGATGGCTTTGAGGGCTTGCCTAGCATGTGTGAAGCCCTAGGTTCAATCCCAGGCACTGTAGACATGTTTTGTTTTAAAAACAAAACAAAAAAACTGATGGCTTGAAGAAAACTGATACTTAAGCTAGGCAGGGCTGAAATGAAGGTTTAAACTTGTGCGGAACATGATGGCACAAGCCTGTAATCCTATGGCCAGGGAGACTGAGGCAAAAGAATCACAAGTTCAAAGCCAGCCCCAGCAATTTACTGAGACCCTAAGAAAATTAACAAGACCCTGCCTCAAAAGTGCCCAGGAAAAGGTGTTCACTCATGTATTAGAAAAGGTGTAGTAACACATCACTAACTTAGGGCATTCATAGATATGTATCAGGAAAGGGGGAGGGGAAGGGATGGGAAAATATGGTGGGATCTAGAGGGTAAACGTAATTTAAGAATATATGCATATCAGGGGGCTGGAGCGGTAGCTCGGCGGTTAGGGTGCTTGCCCGGCATGTGCAAGTACATGAGTTCAAACCCCAGCGCTCACACACAGAAATAAGTGTCAGAGCAATGAAAGCCATGTGGAAAAAAACTAAAAATTGATTCTCTGTCTCTCTCTCTCTCACTGTCCTTCTCTCTTAAAAAAAATAAAAGAATATATGCATATCATATTGTTACTTTGGATGTATTTTTGATTGTACAATAATTAAATTTCTTAAAAAAAAAAAAAGGGTTGGAGATGTGGCTCAGAGGTTAAGGGTCCCTGGGTTCAATACCTGGTACAAAAAAGTGATAAAATTGGGTGATATTTTGTTTTTGTTTTTTGGTATCAGGAATTGAACCCAGGGGCCCTTACCCTCTAAGCCACATCCCCAACCTTTTTTATATTTTATTTAGACACACAGTCTAAGTAAAATATAAAATATTTTACCATGATTGGCAAAATTGGGTGATTTTACAGACATTTATCAATAATAATAATAATAATAATCTGGCTGAACATAGTGGCACATGCCTGTAATCACAGTGACTCATGAGGCTGAGGCAACAATTTCGTGAGGACCTAAGCAACTTAGTGAGACCCTGTCTCTAAATAAAAATTAAAAAAATAGGGGGGAAAATCTGTCTTAAGGGGCTGGAGCGGTGGCTCAGCAGTTAAGGCACTTGCCTGGCAAGTACAAGAACAGGAGTTCAAAAAACCCCAGCACCATGTACACAACAAAGTGTTGAGGCCACATGAAAAACTAAATAAAATTGATTCTCTCTTTCTGTCTTTCTCTGTCCTCCTCTCTTTAAAAAAAAAAAATCTGTCTTAATATATTTAACATTTTGTTAATGTAAGCCACCCTAATTTCAAATGGAGTGAAATTAAGTATGTGAAGGCCATTGACTGCAACATCCGTCACCCCATTGATCACCAGGTTTGATTTGGCTGATCTGGCTGCCTAAATGGGGGTCCTCTTCCTCCCTCACTGCTCCAAGTGGATCACTCCCGAAGCTGCAAGAGGAGAAGGACCTTCCCTAATAGAGGACCATTCTTTGGTCCTTGCTAGAACCTTCAAACAAACTCTCAAATGGGGTGAAATCAAATCCACAGTAACTCTGATTTTGGAATAAATTAAGAATTCTACCATTCTAAAGCTAAGCCTTCCCCTCCTAGTAGAAGAGAATTTGGGGGGCTAGAGCACAGCGGTTCTGGTGCTTGCCTGGCATGTGCGAGGATGCGTGTCAGAACCGCAGCACCACATACACAATGGAGGGTTGGAGCAATGAAAGTCACATGAAAAACTAAATAAAACTGATTCTCTCTCACAGTCCCTCTCTCTCTCCAAAAAAAAAAAAAAAAAAAAAAGATAAAGACACTAAGTAGGGTAGAGTACTTGCCTATCCTGGACCTGGGGGTTGAACTATGGTTGGCTCTACCACTGAGCTACATCCCCAGCTCTCTTTATTTTGTATTTTGAGACAGCGTCTCACTAAATTGTCCATGCTGAGATTTTCTTGCCATCTTCCCGCCTGACACATCCTTCAGTTTCTGGGATTATGGCATGTGCCGTGGTACTCAGAAAAAAAAAATTTTTGCGCAAGAGACTAAACATGGATAATTTGCATGCTATGGCTCATGATTAGTCTTGGGATAAGTTTGCTATAACAAATTCTCTTTTGCCAAGGTCATATTAGAGTTTTGAAAATCAGTATAGCACTTAAGAATCTAAATTTCAGTCCACATTCTAAAAGCCAGGAAAGGCAACAACTGTAACACAGTTTCTTCACACTCCCCAGGTAAATGGTAAAAGGGTCAATATTTCATATCATCTGCCCATAGTAAAACCACAAGCACGCTAAGTCCTATTTCCAGTTGAACCTGGCTTCCCAGTCTGTTTATAAGATTGTCTTTCTTTCTTTTCTTTTTTAAGAGAGGGACAGCGAGAGAGAAATAGGGAAAGAATCAATTTTATTTAGGTTTTCTTGTGGCTTTCATTGCTCCAACACTTCGTTGTATACATGGTGCTGAAATTCGAGCCCGCATCCTCATGCATGCCCCACAAGTGCTATAAGCACAGAGCCACTGCTCAGCCCAGTAAGATTGTATTTTGAAAGGCAGATTATTGATTATCTCTAGCCATTTTTATTTTCCTTTAGGCGGGGGTGGGGGGGACTGTCCTAGCACGTAAGAAATTAATATTTCATGGCCATTTATTTTCTTTCTCTAGATGGATAGACTTGGCCACACAAAGAGCATTTGCTGTTTATGGCTATAACATAAATATTTAATTAAAGGAAAACTTACTTTGGGCAAGCCTTCCAGAAGGCATAAAGTGTACTGCCTTTGGGCTCTACTTACGTCACTTCCCAAAACCATCTGTTACTTATCCCAGGGTTTTTACCAGTTTTACAAACTCAAGGCATTCTTCTAGCTGCTGAACTGTTTTTGGGAGATTAACTTTTGTTTGTTTATTTTTTAAAGGGGTTGGTGGGGGGCTGGAGCTGCAGCTCGGTGGTTACAGCACTTGCCTGGCATGAACGAGGATTCTGGTTTGAACCCCAGCACCATGTATACAACAAAATGTGAGAGCAACAATAGCCACATGAAAAACAAGATAAATATGATTCTCTCTCTCTCTCTCTCTCTCTCTCTCACTGTCCCTCTTTCTTAAAACAAAACAAAACAAAAAAACCCCAAATTCATTGCTAAAAAAAAAAATCAATGTTATCTTTTCACCTGGGTTTTATCTTTCTGACACTTAGTTGTGTATGTGGTGCTGGGGTTTGAACCCAGGTCCTTGTACATGCCATGCCAGTGTTGTTGCCATTGAGCCACCTCTCCAGCCCCTTTGTTTTTGTTTTGAACCCAGAGGCACTTACCCACTCTGAGCAACATCCCCAGCCCTTTTTATTTTGAGATAGGGTCTGGCTAGGTGGCTTAGGGCTCACTAAACTGCTGAGGCTGGTCTCTATTTTTTGCTTGTTTGTTTTTAGAGAGAGAGAATCAATTTTATTTAGTTTTTCATGTGGGTTTTGTTGTTCCAACACTTCCTTGTGTACGTGGTGTATCCTCCCGAATGCCTGGTAAGTGCCGTAATCACGGAGCCACCACTCCAACCACTGGTCTGGAATTTGTAATCCTACTGTCTCAGCCTCCTGAGTCACTGGGATTACAGGTGTGCACCACTGGGCCTGGCTGGGAGATTTTTTTTTTTTTTTTTTTTTGTACCAGGGATTGAACTCAGGAGTGTTTAACCACTGAGCTTAATCACCAGCGCTTTTTATTTTTTAGTTTTCGACCTGCTCGTACTAAGTTGCTGAGGGCCTTGCTCAGTTCCTGAGCCTGGCTGCAAACTCTATACTCCTGCCTCAGCCTCTAGAGTAACTGGGATTATAGGAATGTGCCACCATGCCTGGTCAGTATTTTTTTTTTTCTTTTTTTAACGTGGTGACTCTGCAGTTTGGTTACAGACGTTGCCAGGCATATGCGAGGATGCGTGTTCGAACCCCAGCATCACATGCACAACTGAGTGTCAGAGCAACAAAAGCCATGTGAAAAACTAAATAAAATTGATTCTCTCTTTTAAAAAAATTACTTTCAGCAAGGGTATATTGTGGGACAGAATAGAAACAAGTTTATTTAAAGTTCAACATGTAGGACTGGAGCCATGGCTCAGCGGTTATGGTGCTTGCCTTGCATGTGTGAGTACGCGGGTTCAAACCCCAGCACCACATATGCAATGAAGTCTCAGAGCAACGAAAGTCCATGAAAAACTAAATAAAATTGATTCTGTCTTTCTCTCTCACTGTCCCTCTCTCTTAAAAAAATAAATAAATAAGAAATAAAGTTCAACATGTAGTGCTGAAGGATGCCTGAAGGATCAGACCATAACAGTAACGCCTGTGGTCTAAGACTCATGTAAAAATAACAATGTTAGCAGGTGAAGAATGCAGAACATCAGGAGCAGAGATGCAGGACATCTAGACTGAAAAGATAATGGCATTACATAAGCTGGATATTGTAAGCAAAATACTCATTACAGATATTTTCTTAGATGTGTTTTTGCTTGCTAAACCATAAACGATCACAACTGAATTGTAAACTATCACAGGGAATAAAATGCTTCACAGAGTGTCCCTGCACTCTTGTGCAGGTTTGCCTTAAGTCTCCTGCTTTCCCACCTCAATTCTGTGGGAAGTAATACCATAGATAGCCAAATTCTCTCACATTAAAGCAAAGATTGTCAGACCTTTGCTCAATACCTTCAAAACAATGCAGTCTTTCCAGTAAAAGTGATTATACAGACAAATGTTACCTGTGCGTGTGATAAAGAACAAATAAAGAAGGGCTGGAGCAGTGGCTCAGCAGTTATGGCGCTTTCCAGGCATGCATGAGGACACAGTTTCAAACCCCAGTGCCATGTTCACAATGAAGTGTCAGAGCAATGAAAACCAGATGAAAAACTAAATAAAACTGATTCTCTCTTTCACTCTCTCACTTAAAAAAAAAAAAAAAAGAATAAAGATTGAATTACATGTATAATCCCAGCACCTGGTTAGGATGAGGCAGGAAGATCCCAAGTTCAAGGACAGCCTGCCAGCCTGGGTAATTTAGTGAGGCCTTCTCTGAAAAAACGAGCTCAGGATGTAGCTCTGTGGTAGAGCATCTTGGGTTTCGATCTCTAGTACTATGAAAAATAAAATGATTCTTTGGAATTCTGTGTAAAACAGATATTGTAAGGCCTGAAGTTTAATACCCACTTTTTTTTATTAAGGGAGAGGGAGAGAGTGAGTGAGAGAGAGTAAATTTTATTTTCCATCTGAACTTTGTTTCTCTGATACTTGTGTATGTGGGGCTGGGGTTCAAACCCTGGTCCTCATGCATGCCAGGCAAGTGCTCCAACTGGTAAGTCATGGCTCCAGCCTTAATCCCCACCTTGACAAAAAAAGAAAGAAAAAAAATATATGATCTGAGAAATTATAAAGTTGTAAAGCCTACACTTTATCTAGTAAAATGTGGTCTTATTATTACACTATTTTTTTTTTTAAAGAGAGAAGGACAATGAGAGAACCAATTTTATTTTGTTTTACACGTGGCTTTCACTGTTCAGACACTTGGTTGCTTTTGTGCTGCTGGGGTTTGAACCTGTGCCCTTGAGCATGCCAGGCAAGCGATGTAACCGCTGAGCCACGGCTCCAGCCCTTATTGCACTTTTTTTTTTAACTCTTTTCCTAACCCACAAGTCATGCTTCACTCAGTCACCTTTGAAGGTCATGCGATGTGGCTTTTCCTCCTTGTGATGCTTTGCAGGTGAACGTTGAGGCAGTGAACCCCAACTGGGCACTGACCTCAGGTCTCACGCTCAGAGAATGTTTATTAGCCGTACCGTGTAACAAATTGAAGTTCGTCTCAGCTTCGTAAACAAACAAAGCACTTGGGTTGCTTTTTCTTTCCCTTTTGGTTGTGCCTGGGGATGAATTCCGGGTTTAATACATGCTGGGCAAGCAGTACTGCACCGCTACATTTCTTGGATGGATTGCTTTTCTTAGTCTTATGATAGGCATCAAATAAATAGAAGATGTTTTGGATTCTTTTCATAATGAAATGCAATTCAGGGAAATTTACTAAAATATGCGAGAGTCTATACTATTTTGAAATCAATTTATAGAAGGTCCAGTATAAGAATGATATAAAGATTGGAAGAAGGGTAGTTCAGTGATAGAGCAGTTGCCTAGCATGCGTGACACTGGGTTCCATCCCCAGAACCTGGGGAAAAACAAAAAGGTGATGATGTAGTTGATGTAGTTATGCTGAACTGTCAGGAACTTAATATTGCTGCTTGAGCTTTTCTCCTTTCTTGCTCATGGTATTTTCTCAGGGGCTAAGGTAGTATCTTAGTTCATTCTCTACTGCTGTAACAGAACACCACAGACTGGGAAAACTGTAAACAATAGAAGGTTTTTTGAAGCTGGGGGTGGTGGCACACACCTGTAAGCTCAGAGGCTTGGGAGACTGAAGCAGGAGGGATCACAAATTCAAAGCCAACTTGGTGAGACTCTGGCCAACTTAGTGAGACCTCAAAATAAAAAAAAAAAAAAAATTTAAAAGCCTGGTGAGGGGCTGGAGTGGTGACTTTGTAGTAATGGTGCTTGCCTGACATGCACAAGGACGCAGGTTCGAACCCCAGCACCACGTACACAACAAAGTATTGGAGCAACGAAAGCCACGTGAAAAGCTAAATAAAATTGATTCTCTCACTGTCCCTCTCTCTCTTCTTTAAAAAAAAATGTGGGGTGCTGGTGACATGGTTCAGTGGTTAAGCATACCTGGGTTCAATCCCCGGTACCAAAAAATAATAAAAAAATTTAAAATCTGAGGAATGTGGCTCAGGGTTAAGCATACCTGGGTTTGATTCCCAGTACCAAAAGAAGAAAAGAAGAAGTTATTTAACTCATTCTGGAAGCTAGGAAATCCAAAATTGTGGCTGGTGAGGGCTTCTTGATACTTCATATGGTGGCAAAGGAAAGAAAACTGAACTGCTTTTTATGACTAACCCACTCCTGCTACAACAGACTTAATTCATGAAGGCCAAGCCCTCATGGCCTAATCACATCTTTTTCTTTTTTTTAAGAGACAGGGACAGTGAGAGAGAAAGACAGAATTAATTTGACTTAGTTTTTCATGTGGCTTTCATTGCTCCAACTCTTTGTTGTGGATGTGGTGCTGGGATTTGAACTCAGGTCTATGGCTGTTGGGTAACCAAGCAATTCACCCTTCAAATGAGAAGTGCTCTTGCATATGGTGACACAGGTATGATAAACTCACAAAAACAGTGTTATCCTGCCCCAAGTGCTGATTAAATTTGATTTGATTTAGGTTGAATGGATTTATGTGCTCAGCACTAGACTAAGCCTGGGAGGCAGAGGTGAATCAGGCAGGAACCTGGCCCTCGAGGAATCTTAGGTTGCCTGGTGAAACAGGTAACTAAACATTCTAGCTCCTAAATACACAAGTGTCATGAAAGAGTTAATGATGTGCTTGAGAGCAGATGCAATCTTTCTGGATGCGTCACAGATTTTATGAGCTGGGTACCACTTGGTAGGAAAGGGGAAGGGTATTATAAGGCAGAAGAAGTAGTGTGACTAAGGACAAGAAACTTAATGTGTGGGAGGTGGAGAGCTGGGCTAAGTGGTTGGAGTGCTTGCCTGGCATGCATGAGGATCCTGGTTCAAACCCCAGCACCACATACACAACTAAGTGTTGGAGAAACAAAGGCCAGAGGAAAAAATAAATAAAATGGATTCTCTCTCGCTCTATCTCTTAAAAAAAAAAAAAAAGGTGGGGGGGCTGGAGCGGTGGCTCAGTGGTTATGGCACTTGCCTGGCATGCGCAAGTACATAAGTTCGAACCCCAGCACCATGTATGCAATGAAGTCTTGGAGCAACAAAGGCCACGTGAAAAACTAAAAATAAAATTGATTCTCTCTCTCTCTCTCTCTCACTCTCCCTCTCTCTTAAAAAAAATAAAAAAAAGACGGTTTGTCCTGGAAAGGAAAAATGGGAAGCTATTACTATTACTAACTGGGAGCTTCCTTTCCCAAGAGTACTCAGATGGAGAGACACTTGCCTGTGCTTATGGAGGCTCCAAAGCACTTCAATGCAGGAAGGACCATTGGGGAGGACTCTCTGAGCCGACACAAAGCTATGGAGCTGGGCAACTGGAGGAGATAAGGAGCAGCCCTCAACATCAGTAGTATGGCAGTAGACATCAAGGTAACTATGCACACCCCAAGAAAATGATGGGGCTCCTTTCCCCATTTCCCGAACACCATGTAAACTCCCACACCCTAAGATTCTTGGACAACACCAGAGAGTGCCCCCCCTTCCTCTGACTACCCCAAACAAGATTTAATTTTTGGCAAACTCAGATAAAAGAAAGAAACTGGGAGTTAGATTTTATTTGGTTTAGAAAACTTCACTGAAGGGAAACTCATACCTGTTACATGATAATTGCTGTAGAAGATAAACTGGATCCTTCGATGCTCACACCTGCCTGTGTCTGACCTAAGTGGGGCCTTCAATATAACTCACACACTGACTCAGTCTGTCTTTCTAGCTTCATCTCCATTCCCATCATTCCTGCCTCTCCCAGTCTACACCAGGGCATTGTGCTTCAGCCACACATCACAAATTCTTTCTTTCTTTCTTTTTTAAAGCGAGAGGGACAGTGAGAGAAAGAGAGACAGAGAATCTATTTTATTTGGTTTTTTTCATATGGCCTTCATTGCTCTGACACTTAGTTGTGTACACAATGCTGGGGTTTGAACTTAGGTCCTAACGCATGCCAGGCAAGCACTGTAACTGCTGAGCCACTGCTCCAGCCCCTTTCTTTTCTTTTTTAAAGAGAGAGTGAAAGAGTCAGTTTTTATGTTTTTGTCTTTTGTTTGGACTCTCTCTTAAAACAAACAAACAAAAATGGCTGGGGATGTGAGTTAGTGGTTAAGTACCCCTTGTGATCACTACAAACAAAAAAAAAAAGTAGGGGAGAGAGAGAGAGATCCTATGTAAGTTGGAAAAGAAAAAAATGAAGTAAATTGTTACAAATTATTTACTCTGTAGGGAATAATTGGATAGTTACACTATTTCTCAAAAGGACAAGAGTTAATCTCTTGCTGCCCTGAAAAAAACTTTTTTTAAAGAGAGAGAGAGAGAGAAAGAGAGAATCAGTTTTGTTTCTTTTTTCATCTGGCCTTCACTTCCCCACACTCCGTTGTATATGTGGTGCTGGGGTTCAAATTCATGTACTTGTTTATGCCAGGCAAGTGCCATAACCATTGAGCCACTGCTCCAGCCTCCTGAAATATGTTTTTGAGACTGTCTCTCTCTCTTTTTTTTTCAGTGCCAGGAATTGAAGATTTTGAGAGAGAATCTCTCTCTTTCTCTCTTTTGAATTGAACCCAGGTCGTGGAACAAACTAGATAAGTGCTCTACCATTTAGCTACATCCCCAGTCCTTTTTATTTTATTTTTATTTTGAAACAGGATCTCATTAAATTGTCCAGGTTGCCCTTGAATTTGTGATCCTCCTGCCTCAGCCTCCTGAGTAGCTGGGACTATGGAGAGAAAAAAAAAATCTGTAATTTCAGGCCATGAAACCTCCTAACCAGATTCTATTTTGTGGCATTTTATCAGCTGCAGTCACTGCTAAAAAGTCTTACCTCTCTGGTATTTCCAGTTAGATTATTTGGGGAGAATCAACTCAACCTCAGGGCAGTTTTTCACACCAGTTTTTCACATGTCCCCTGAGTCAAGGTGATGGTCTCCTAGCCTCAGCCTCTCATGTGTGTGGGTGAGAAGACACTGGAATCACTGCTTCACCATCTACTGCTTTGTCCTCAAGGGACAGCTACGTAAACTTGCTGACTTTTTGTTTTGCTGCGGGAGATGTGGTTTAATAATATTACCCTTTCAGAGGATTAATTTTACAGATAATATTAGATCACACATGCAAAAACACTAGCAGAGTCTAGGTACAAAGTGAACTGAAAGTAAACAAATTATCACTGTCCTTGTTATTATGAAAAGTTTATTGTACTAGATGCTAGAGATATAGAGGTTGAAGTCCCAGTTCTTCAGTATGGGCAACAGGAAGGTCACCCTTGATCCAGGGAGGTGAGTACCACAGTAGAACTGGAGGAGGAAGCATTATTCCCCAGTGGGATGACACGAGACTATTGCGTTTGTCCTTTGTGCTATATTAATCTATCTATCCATCCATCTACCTTGGAATCAGAACTCAGATGTGAGATGGTGGTTTCAGATTTATGTGCTTATTAATTTTTATGGTGCTGGGGATGGAACCCAGGGCCTCACAGTGCTAGGCCAGGGCTCTACCGCTGAGCTGGATCAATAGCGCTCCTGTGCTTGTTTGAAAATTAAATCAGATTTATTTGTCATAGGGAAGCCTGACTTAACTGGTTCTCTAACACTACTCTTTACCCCCAGCCCCTGGGGTGACTGGGAAATACTTTTTTTTTTTTTTTTTTTTTTTTAGTTCGATTAACACGGTCTTACAACTAGGAGGGGTTCATTGCCAAACAATCAAGAACAAAAGTGTAATGACAGAACAAGCCAATATTGATGCCTGGGAAATACTTCTTAATCAAACTAGCCGCAATTTCCTTATCTATAGAAAAACATGGATAATAATATAGGTTAAGTATCGCATATTGAAAATACTTGGAAACAGAAACATTTTAGAATTCAGATTTTTATTTTGAAATATTTACATCTTTCCAGCTCCAAAGCTGTGCTATTGTTGAGCTGCTGCTCTCCTCTTTCATTTGCCTCTTTCCTTACATAGGGAGTCTCACAACTTGCCCAACGTCCCACAGTCAGTAGTTGTGAGGGGACTTGAAGCCAGGCAGTTTAGTTCTTGACCACCAACATGAATGTGCATTGAGCCTTGTTCTGAATTTCTCCCTCCTTCCTTTTTTTTGGGGGGGGGGATTCTGGGGATTTAACCTAGGAATGCTTTACCACTGGGCCCCACCCTCAGACCTTTTTTTAAAATGTTTTATTTTGAGACAGGATCTTGACAATGCTTAGGTCCTCACTAGTTTGCTTGCTTTTTCCCCCTTTCCTCTCTCCAGCTCTGAGGTCACTTTTCGAATGCTCTTTTTCCCCAAGGGCCTTCAGAGTTCCAGCCTCTTTGTCCCTTAGTATTTGAATGGTCCCTAGTTGCCCTGAGGCACCACTGTAGTCTGCAGGGACAGATCACAAGCTTTCCTCCCTTCTCCACTGGGGGCTAGTGGGGCAGAATGGCGTCTGTCTTCTCGAAATCCCCCGTTTCAACCCAGGGCTGAGTCCCAGGGATTTCACCATTGCACCTCGCCAACCAGGGTGGCACCTCTCCAACACTTTACTTTCCTCATCTCTTGAGTGTATGGGAAATCCCAGGAGCGGGAACAAGTTCTAGGACTTCAGAAAGTCAGGAACGAAAGGGTGCTCAGTTTACTATCCTGTAAAATGAGTTTCCGGGCTGGAGTGGTGGCTCGGCGGTTAGGGCACTTGCCCGGCATGCCCGAGTACACGGGTTCAAACCCCAGCACCACGTATACCACTAAGGGGCGGAGCAACGAAAGCCCTGTGGAAAAACTAAGAAAAAGTTGAAGGGCTGCAGCACCTCACCTTGACACTAAAGAAGCCAGTAGCGGAGATCGGCCCGGCCCGTGCTCGCGTCCTAACATGGGGTAACTAATTCCCTCTCTTTCTCCCCCCACACCTATGTATCTATCTATCATCTATTCACTTGCTTTTTGTTTCTATAAACTGCAACTGTTTCTGTGGGGTCGGCGGGGAAAAGCAATCTAGTTGCTTCTCCCCGGTTTGATCAAATTGCCTAAAGTTCGTTTTTCCATCATTTCCCTATTTCTTATGCGGGCGGGCGGCCGAATCCCGCAAGCCGGGATCCAGTTAGGGTCCCTGGGCTAGGCTGCCGGTGACATTCCGAGGTGAGAAAAGCGACATGCTTGTGAAAGCAGGGTAGGTGCAGATTTGAGACTCAAACCCGCCAGAGAGAAATCTACAATACCCCGACACCCTATCCCCGGTCCTCATAGGAGCAACCCCAAAGCCAAGGTGACGGCGAAGACCCCAGTCTTCTCGGCGCTCGGAATTCCAGGTGCTACAGCTCGCGTTGCCCTTAGCGACAAGCTATCCAGGGGCCTTGGGGGCTCCCTCGGGACTTGGAAAAGCCCAAGCGCTGGCTCTTCGGGGATAGGGGCGTTTCTCCCGGCTGCAGGAGGCTGAGAAGTGGAGGGGGTCCCCCGGCGCGGCGGAGAGAACTCAGGCGGGGCTGTGGAGACGGAAGCTCAGCGATTGGAAACCCCTCTGCGGCGCAGCGAGGGCTGGAGCGGCGGCCGTCCCACCCACGGCCCGCCGGCCCCGCCCCCTGCAGCCGTTCCCGAGACCGCGCCGGCAGCGCGCAGTCAGTGGATCGCTCCCGCCGGCCGTGCGCTGTCCGAGCTGCCGGCCCTGGGTGGCGGGCTGCTGCGCTAGGCTGCGGGATCCCGGCCGTGCATGGCAGCATGGCCAGGCCCGTGCAGCTGGCGCCGGGCTCGCTGGCCCTGGTTCTGTGCCGGCTGGAGGGGCTGGAGGCGGCGGGCGCCGAGGAGGAGCCCGGGGGGAGAGCGGTGTTCCGCGCCTTCCGCCGAGCCAACGCGCGCTGCTTCTGGAACGCGCGGCTGGCGCACGCCGCCTCGCGGCTGGCCTTCCAGGGCTGGCTGCGGCGCGGGGTGTTGCTTGTGCACGCGCCCCCCTCCAGCCTGCAGGTGCTGCGCGAAGCCTGGTGTCGCCGGGCGCTGCGTCCACCTCGCGGTTTCCACATCAGGGCGGTGGGTGAGTGCGGGGCCTCGAAGGGAGGGAGGGGCGTCCCGCGCAAGCTGCGGAGACCCTTGTGCGACCCCCTGGCTCCACAGGGGCGAGACGCAAGTCGCAGGGAGCAGGAGCTAGTGGGTGTGGGGTAGGCGGGTGGCTGGAGAACGGCTGGCCTACCGAGACACCCAGGAGACCGTCTCTTCTGCTAGGACACTAACGCACCAGCTCTGGATGCCTCCATTCCGCAACTCTTAAAAGTCCGCGGAATGCACAGGTTCCTGGCGGAAGGAACTTTCTACTTAGAAAAGTAAAGCTGTGGGTAGAGAGACTCTGGACCTGTTGCCAGAACTGCGGCCAGAAGACAGGGGCGCCCATCTAGGCATCTTGAGGCGCTTAGGAAAGAAGAATCAATAGAATCTGACAGTCTCTCTTGCGCTCTCGGTCTTTTTTTTTTTTTTTTTTAAGAGAAGGATAGTGAGAGAGGAAGAAAGACAGAGTCAATGTTTATTGTGTCTTTTTTTCACATGGCTTTCGTTGCTCTGACACTTAGTTGTGTAAGTGGGTGCTGGGGTTTGAACCCGTGTACTTGCTCATGCCGGGCAAGCACCCTAACTGCCACGCCACCGCTCCAGCCCCTCGCTCTCTCTCTTAATTGAATTACTGAGTTGGAGTGAATGGCAGTCAGTGGTTTTCTTGTCCTGATGCTGGATGGTGTGGTGATCTTGGATCAGAGTCTAGCAGGTTTGGGTTTGTTGTTTGTTTTTTAGTGAGAGAGAAGAGAGAAAGAAAATCAACTTTTATTTAGTTTTTCATGTAGCCTCCGTTGCTCTAACACTTCTTTGTGTACGAGGTGCTGGGGTAGAACCCGCATCCTAGCCTTTGCTAGGCAAGCACGGAATCGCTGAGCCACCGCTCTAGCCCAAGTTTTTGGGGTCCTTAACTACTGGGGAAAAGAAAGAGGTGGTGCTTCTGGATACAACCCATCCCATTAGCTGAATAAAGAAAACTGCCGCCTTACTCATCTTTTCAGACTAACCTGTTAGAAAACAGGGCAGCATTTTGCTCCTATAATATAGCCTCTCATTTGAGAAACAAAAGAGTGCACCAGTGAGTGGTCACTGACACTGGCCAGTAAACTCAGGTAACCAATTCAGCAACCAATAACAGCCTGGCTTTTATGTGGGCTGCGTTTATATGGGCTTTTATATGCCTTTTGATGCTGTGTTGTTGATAAGTTACCAGTTGTTCAAGCCCTGAGTTTTGACTCCAGGGAACCCTTCTTAGTCCATAAATCCTCCTCCTACTCACATCCGAGGAGGAAGAGCAGTAAATAAACTTCTTTGATTCCCAGGGTCAAGGGAACAGGGGAGCAGGAGGCACCTGATGCTGAATGTCATCGTCTCTGCGGGGACGATGGGTTTGCAGCCCAGGCAGCCTCTGGCCAGTGCAGCTAAATCTTTAGTATGCCCCCCCGCCCAAACTGGAGCTTGAACCCAGGGGCCTTTACCACTGAGCTACATTTCCAGGCCTTTTTGTTTTTTTATATTGAGACAGGGCCTTGCTAAGTTACCCAGGCTGGCCTGGAACTTGTGATCCTCCTGCCTCAGCCTCCTGAGTAGCTGAGATTACAGGCGTGTGTCACTGTGCAGCTAAACCTTGTCTTTTCACTTCTGAACAGTCTCTCCTCCCCACTCCTGTTCCCACTTTTCTTTCCTTTAGAGCAGCAGCAACAACAAAAAGCTCCTTGCAAAACCACATATGCACATTTCGTCTTCTTTTACATGCGGGAGTGAAGAAAATAGTTTTCTGGCTCTGAGAATAGTGAGCAAAGTAGCCAAGCCAAAATCCTCACAGGGAAGGGTCTTTCAGACTGACTGGATGAAGAACTCTTTTCAGTTCTGTGTCCTGGGTTTTTCTGGTTTGAATTAGTGGTTACATTCTCTGGTTATCCCACCCTGTTTCAAAGGGTATGCATGGAGTATATTGCAGAGAGGGAGTGGGATGCAGTGGGGTGTACACCTGGGGGTGAAATAAGAGAGAGCTTGTGCTTAGGCAGAGGCAACCATGATGCCACAACAAGCATTGGTGAATATTGGTGTAGAGACAAAACTTCCTCTCCATCATAATGGTCAAGACTGATGTCCCTATAACAAAAGGCAGATGGTGGTGCATGCCTGTAATCCCAGCTACTCTGGAGATTGAGGGAGGAGGATTGCAAATTCAAGGCCAGCCTTAGGGGGTGGGGGGTGCTGAGGATATAGCTCAGTTATAAAGTGCCCCTGGGTTCAATCCCCAGTACAAAGAAAGGAAAAAGATTGACAAGAGGAAAACATAGCAGATCTATTTAATCAAAGCTTTACATGACTTGGAAACCTTCAAAAATAATCCAAAAGATCCAGGGAGAACTGCTCATTATAATGCTTAGATTCAATTTTCGGAAGGGACAGCCGTGTAGAAATGAGACTGGGCAAAAAGCCTGTGACCTGATTGATGGGGGTATCTCAACAAGGCCTGTTTGTTCAGATGCTTGACTTCTCTTGTGACATTCCTTCCTCCTATATATAGAGCAGGATCCTTCTGGAATAGGGGTGTTATGATCTACTATCAGACAAAATAGATCGGATTAAAAAAAAAGGAGAGGGGGGCAGTGACAGGGAATCAATTTTATTCAGTTTTTCATGTGGCTTTCGTTGCTCTAACATTTTGTTGTGTATGTGGTGCTGGGGTTGGAATCCATGTACTTGTGCATGCCAGGCAAGCACTGTAACCGCTGAACCACCGCGCCAGCCCCCCAGTTCTTAACATAGAAAGGTAGGGGAAGGTTAGAGTAATACTTCTAGGTTTTATGGTTGTCTTTGGAGGAAAGGGGTTCTAGTCTCTGTAACCTGCCTTGAGGAAGAGTAATCCTTAGATTCTGTGGTCTGCTTTGGAAAAAGTAGAACAGGAAAATGGAAGGCAGGAGAAGGTCAGAAAGAGACTTTGCTTCTGAGGCCATCCAATGTGCCTTAGTTCTGAGTATTCAGCTTGCTTAAAGCACCTTTGTTTTTCTGAGCCCTGGTACTGTTATCTGTGTTAATGTTGTTTGATGCCAAATGAAAAATGGAATACACATCCCCAGGTGTCCCTATCCTGCACCCACTAAATAGTGCCGCCTGTTGCACAACTCTGGATGCAGTGAACTCTGTATTCTATGTGTCTTTTTCCTAGATCATCACACCTGACTTGTGTGTCTTAACTAGAATGATTTTGAGGTTTTTAATTGTGTCTTTAGAGGAATTTGGACATTTAGCTGGATTTTGGACAAAACCATCTATGAATGCAGTACCCCTGGGTTTAGTTCCCAGTGCTGAAAAGCAAAAGAAAACAAAATTGCCTCACCCATTTTGAGGAGCAAAATTGGGAAGGATCTTATTTGATGCCAAGTGATGGATGCACCAGGGGTGTTTGTTGGGGTGCCCGTCATTTGAACAGTATTATTTTTTTTTTAAGAGAGAAAGGGACAGTGAGAGAGAGAGAGAGAATCAATTATATTTGGTTTATCATCTGGTTTTCCTTGCTCTGATACTTGGCCTGGGTCCTTGCGCATGCCAGGCCACTAAAATACTATTGCTGATGCGGGGTTTTTGAGATGAGGCCGCTGGTGAATGGAGTCTGGGCCGCTACACATTCCAGCAGCCAAAACAGCCCGTTTCTAGTGTTTGCAATGATTCCCAGATAAAACTTGGAATTTGGGCTTGTTGCAGGACCCTCAGGTCACTGCAGCCCAAATGTGTTAGCAGCTACCCAGCTAAGAGCTGGGATTTCTGTGGCAGCTTTTGGTGTGGAAACACACCCTGGGAATTCGGCGCTGATCTTCTGGGTCCTTGTCTCGCAAATTTGAAGAATAAAATCCACGGACAACCACAGAAGGAAGAGTAAAAGGAGTAGGATTTATTTAGGAAAAAGAGCAGAGACTCCGCAAGGCGGAGGGGTACTTGGAAGCAGGATACCCTCTAATGGAGGATAGGCCAGAGGTTATATTGACTTGGTATGAACATAATTAACATTCATGCAAAGCAGGCATTGAGAAATACCCTCAACTCCATTGGTTAAAATCTATGTAAAATAGGCATTGAAACTGGTCAAGAACACCATTGGTTAAAATCCATGTAAAGCATGGTTAAAACAAAAGGTGGCAAATGCTTCCTAGTATCCACCTGTGTCTACCCCCATCTCTTAATCAGGGACTAGGGTGAGCCTCAAGGTCTTTTTGCATGTGAAGGCCCTGGGCAAGCCTGTGACCACCCCCACCTTAGTTGGGACCAAGGTGAGCCTCATGGTCTTTTTGCATCTGAAGGCCCTGAGCATGCCCTGTCAATCCCTCTCTGCCTCTACCAGCTAGCCCTTGGATAGGGGCCCTCTGTCCTGACTACCTAGCCATTTTACTGTCTCTCCTAATCTGTCTCATTGCCATCTAATTTGGGATTCCCTGGGGCTGGAGCGGTGGCTCGGTGGTTTTGGCGCTTGCCTGGCAAGCACGAGGACCCAGGTTCAAACTCCAGTACCATGTACACAACTAAATGTTATGTTAGAGCAACTAAGGCCATGTGAAAAAATTAAAGTTGTTTCTCTCTTTCTCTGTCTCTCTCACTGTCCCTCTCTCTTTAAAAAATAATAATAATTTGGGATTCCCATGTGAGGTCAATAGAGAATAATCGTCAGGGCAGCTTTCAGGCCAACTGAAGAGTCGCAGAAGGTGGTGAAGGCAGAAGAAGCTGCTGGTGTTCCAACTCTGGCAGCATGGGCAGCCAAAATGGACTTCCAGGAAGGCCAAGGAAGAGCTGCTGTGGTCTGCTGCAGATTCTCTCTCTTCTTGTAGCTACTTTGAGGGAAAGAGCAAAATGCTAGGAAAGGACTGAAAAGACCAATGTGGTCTGTTTGTTATTGGATTTTTCTCTTTTTTAAACCTTCTATAGTCCTGCATAAAAGCAAGGGGGCACATAGTATTGCTACTGGCCACTGCAGACAGAAATCACAGGGAGAGGAGGAGGGAGGCCAGCTTCATCAACCCTGCAGTGCTCTCCTGGGGTCCTGGAGCTGTGGTTCACAGGCCACTCAAGACCTGAGGGAGCGTCCTGGCCGGGCAGATGGGAGTGACCCAGTCTCTAGGAAGACCGTAAGTCCTGCACAGGGATTTACGTTTTCTCCAAGCTCTGTGCCTTTTCTTCCCCTCTTTACTTTCTCTACCGCTGCTTTCCTCTAGTGATAAAATAGTTAACCAGCAGAATAAGTTCCTAAAAAGAGGGATGATTAGATATTCAGCTTGATGGCAGGGAGTTTAGTTCTTTTTGCTCTGGGCCTCAGGGTTTTGGGTTTTGTTTTTCCGTTAACAAATGGCATTAACAAATGAAAGGGTGGGAGCTGCCTGGAGACAGCTGTTTACCCAGCAGCTGCGGGTAGGGGGGCATGGGGGGGGCCTGCCTTTGTTTGGGAGGTTGTTGCTACTGGAGACCACACCTTCTGGGACACAGAAAGTTAATGGTGGGAGGCCACTTGGCCAAGTAAGTTTTTTCCCTTCTCCTGAAATTTAACCTACCCTTTCACCCCCAACAGGGCTTAGCATCTTTTCTCATTGAGTAAGAAGCCCCCAAATGTCAATGGCTTTTTTTTCTTTTTTTTTTAAAGAGAGAAAGGGACACAGAGAGAGAGATAATCAATTTTATTTAGTTTTTCATCTGGTTTTCATTGCTCTGACACTTCATTGTGTACATCATGGTTCTGGGGTTTGAACCCACATCCTCGAGCATGCCAGGCAAGCACCATAACCACCGAGCCACTGCTCCAGCCTCATCCATGGCTCTTTTATAATACTGGTTTCATGGATTCATTCCTGTGCCAAGTACTATTCTAGGTGTTTCTGTGGTGTTTGTTTTGCAATACTGGGGATTGAACCCAGGGCCTCAGGGCATATTTAAGGCAAACTATAATCATCTACTTCTGAGCTACTTCTCCAGCCCTGTTTCTTTCATTTTGAGGCAGGGTCTCACTAAATTGCCCAGGTTTACCTTGAACTTTCAATCCTCTTGCCTCAGCCTCCTGGGATTACAAGCTTGTGCCACCAATGTATCTTTCGTTCAGACTTAGCTGTGCTCAAAGGTAAAGTGGAGTCAGCTTGTTTCTTCCATTCAGTTCAAGAGGGTATAGCCTAGTAGGAGGCGATGTTCCAGAATTTGACTGGTTCACAGTCTTCTCCATCCCACAGTGATGCCTGTGGGCCCTGCAGGTGCTGCCTCTGCTTTGGGCAAGCGTTCCCTGCCTTTGGTGGGTTCTGAGGGTCAGGCAGGTTATCCCAGCCAGGGTGAAGTGATGGGAGGACCTTTCCACTTCTATTTACATACCTCCTAAGTGCTTCTCCAAACATTTCTGAGCACATACAGTCTTCCAGTCACACAGATACCAAGGCAGAACTGCTGCTCATATAGCTTAGTGGTGGAACGCTTGCCTGGCATGCACGAGGCCGGAGGCTCTGGGT
Organism: Aplodontia rufa; assembly: GCA_004027875.1. NCBI lineage: Eukaryota > Metazoa > Chordata > Mammalia > Rodentia > Aplodontiidae > Aplodontia > Aplodontia rufa. The sequence continues at coordinate 21,063 of PVKS010022873.1, forward strand.
TTAATCCCCAGCACTATGGGACAAAATAAATAAATAAAATAAAAAATAAAAAGTTAAAGTAAGTTCCATAGGAGCGTGGAGGCCATGAGTACATGTTGTTGGAGCGACGGCTCAGTGGTTATGGTGCTTGCCTGGCATGCAGGAGGACGGGGGTTAGAACCCCAGCACCAGGTACACAATGAAGTGTCAGAACAACGAAAGTCAAATGAAAACCTAAATAAAATTGATATTCTCTCTCTCTCTCTTTTTTTCTCTCTCACTATTCCTCTCCTCTCTCTTTTAAAAAAGAAAAGAGTGAGAGAAAGGATAGGTTTGCCTTCGGAAAACTGGAATGGTTGGTTCCAGTCTTAATTCATCATTTTCTGTTGCTAATAACACACTACCATAGACTGGATAAATTATTTTAAAAAGGAGTTTATTTTGGCTCATGGTGTAAAATCAGAAAAAAGGATAATGATACTGGTGTAAATTCAGGCGGAGATGTTTATTGGACTTGTTGCTCTCGGGCCAATTTCACCTGCGCCGCCATGATGAGGGCAGGCATGGAAAGCGGCAGGTGGCCAGAATGGCAGGCAGGGAAAATGGCGTTGAACCTTCACCAGGCAGCTGGTTTTGCTGGCTACCTGGAAGTTCATGATGGGGTTAGTCCTTCAGAGACTGGCTGGTGGGTCCATCAATCCTTTGGAGCTTGTCCGCCAGCATCCCAAATGGCTGTTCTTTTCGCGGGCAAGTTGCCCTTTGCCCTGCCCCTTAGCCAGCAGGCATGGCCTCAGTGTCTTGGCTGAAGGCATGCCCCCAGCCAGGGTCCAAGATGTTGTGAAGTGTGGGCTACCTGAAGCCACGCCCCCAGCCGGCCTAACACATGGTTTTGGTTCAGCATCCAGTGGCAGCATGTGGTAAGAGCCTCCCTGCTGGCAGGGTCCCAGGCTGGCATAGAGCATCACAGGGAAAGTGTGTGGGTATTCTGATTCTCTCCTTCTCACAAAGCCATCATTGCTCAATAATGGGGTTCCACTCTGATGACCTTTTCTAATCCTAATTACCCTCCAAAGCCCCACATCTAAGCACCATAGTTAAAGTTCTGTTCTCATCATGTTTCGCAATGGGGTTGAAGCTTTTTCTGAAGGGGATGAATCATATGCAAACCTAGTATCATATCTCCTTTTAAGTTCAAACCTAGCATCACAGTATCAACCTAATTTTAGGAGAAGTAACATCTTAATATTGTCTTTCACAATCCATGAACATTGTCTACCTCTTCATTTCTTTGTGCTTAATTTCTCTTAGCAGTGTTTTGCAATTCTTTTGTTAAATTTATATTCCTGGGAACTTTATTTTTTGAATGCTACTGTATTTCTTCTTTTTTAAAGAGAGGGACAGTGAGAGAGAAAGAATCAATTTTATTTAGTTTTTCACGTGGCCTTTGTTGCTCTAACACTTCATTGTGTATGTGGTGCTGGGGGTTTGAACCGGCATCCTCGGGCATGCCAGGCAAGTGCTATAATTGCTGAGTCACCACTCCAGTTCCATAATTTTTTTTTTAAGTATTGGGGATTGAACCCAGCACCCTGGGCATGCTAAGTAAGTGCTCTAGCACTGAACTACATCCCCAGTCCTTTTTAAAATTTTATTTTTAGACAGAGCCTTGCTAAGTTGTCCAGAATGACCTTGAACTTGAAATCCTTCTTCCTCAGCCTCTCAAGTAGCTGGGATTACAGGCATGGGCTACTATGCCTACCATAAATATAATTATGAAAATAAATTTTTAATTTTGGAATGATTTTAGATTTTCAGAAAACTTACAAAGATAGTACAGAATTCTTACCTATCAACCAGTTTCTTAATTTTTCTTAATATTTAGAAAATTAGAGTGTGCTACTATGACAAAATACCTGATAGTAGCAACTTAAAAGGAGAAGTGATTTAATTTGGGGGGTGGTACTAGAGATTAAACCACTGAGCTATATCCTCAGTTGTTTTTTTGTTTTTTTTTTTTAAAGAGAGAGAAAGAAAGAGAGACTCAATTTTATTTAATTTTCTTCTGGTTACTGTTGCTGCGACACTGAGTTGTGTATGTGGTGCTGGGGTTTGAACCTGGGTCCTCACACATGCCAGGCAAGCGCTGTAACCACTGAGCCACCACTCCAGCCCTCCTCAGTTCTTTTGATTTTTAAATTTGAGATAATTTCCCTGTTGCCGAGCTTCTCACTAAGTTGCCTAGAATGGCCTTGAACTTAATGATTTTCCTGCCACAACCAACTGAGTTGCTGGGATTATAGATGTGCAGCACTGGCTGAAGGAGAAAAAATTCAAGTTGGGTTATTGTTCTGGTCCATGGTTGCTTGGCCCTATATCCTTGGGCCTGGGGTAAGTCAGAATATCATGGTGGAGAGAGAGTGATATAGCAAAAGTTGCTGGACTCATGGCAGCCAGGAAGCAAAGAGAGGGTGCTCACTTTTAAAATGAAGCCCATTAATATAGGAATCTGTTGATGGATCAGTCAATCCATTCATAAGGTCAAAACCTCATGATTTGGGGCTGGAGCTGTGGCTCAGTAGTTAGGGCACTTGCTTGACATGCGTGTGGATGAAAGTTTGAACCCAGCACCATGTACACATAAGTGTTGGAGCAATGAAAGCCACATGATAAACTAAATAAATCGATTCTCTCTTTGTCTCACTGCCCCTCTTTATTTATTTATTTTTTAAAGAGAGAGAGGGACAGTATGAGAGAGAGAGAGAGACAGAGATAATCAATTTTTATTGTGTTTTTCACATGGCTTTCGTTGCTCTGACACTTGGTTTTGTATGAGGTACTGGGGTTTGAACCTGTGTACGCACGCATGCTGGGCAAGCACTGTAACCACCAGCCACCACAACCACTGAGCCACCGCTCCAGTCCCACTGTCCCTCTTTAAAAAAACAAAATAAAACAAAAACAAACCACCTCATGATTCATTCACCTTAAAAGACCTCACCTCTGATTACTGCTGCAATGGGGACCAACCCTTCAAAACACATGAGCTTCTGGGGGCCTTCTCAGATCCAAACCATAACATTAAAAGATAGTTCACATAACATAAAATTAACCATTTTATGGAGTAACTTTTTGGGGCTTTTTTGGTGCTGGGATGCTGGAGATTGAACCCAGACCTCATGCAAACTAAACGTTTGCTCTACCATTATGCTTTACCTCTAGCCCAAACTATTTTATGTTTTTTTATTTTTTTTTAAGAGAAAGAAAGATTGAGAGAATCAACTTTGTCATCTGGTTTTTGTTTTTCCTCCACGTAGTTGTGTATATGGTGCTGGGGATTGAACCCAGGTCCTCATGTGTGCCAGGCAAGTGGTCTACCACAGAGCCACCTCTCCAGCCCCATGTGTACCCATTTTTAACATATTCACATTCCAGTGATGTTGGCAAGCATTGCCATTTTCCACTTCCAGAACATTTTTTTAAAGACAGAGGGACAGTGAGAGAGAGAAAGAGAATCAATTTTATTTTAGTTTTTCACATGACTTTCATTGCTCTGAGACACTGTTGTGTATGTGGTGCTGGGATTTGAACTCTCCTACTCGCGCATGCCAGGCAAGCACCGTAACCACTGAGCTACCGCTCCAGCCCCTGCAGAACATTTTTTATCACCCCAAAAAGGAACCCTATGCCCATAGCAGACATGGTCCATTCCTACTTCTCCACATCTGCCAACCACTCATCCATTTTCTATGAATTTGCCTGTCTACTTTTGAATGTTTCATATCAGTGGAATAGCATGGTATGTAATCTTTTGTGTATTTCATTTAGTATAGTGTTTTTAAGGACTAGTCATCCTGTACCATGTGTACCAGGGACAGTGGTATAAACCTGTAATCCCTGTGACTTGGGAAGCCTGGAGGCAGGAAAATCACAAGTTCACAACCAGCCTAGATAATTCATTAAAACCTTGTCTCGGGGGCTAGGGTGGTGGCTCTGCGGTTACGGCACTTGCCTGGCATGTGCAAGTACACAGGTTCAAATCCCAGCACCCATGTACACAACTAAGTGTCAGAGCAACGAAAGCCATGTGAAAAACTCAATAAAAATTGAAAAATTGATTCTGTCTCTCTCTCTCTCTCTCACTGTCCTTCTCTCTTTAAAAAACAAAAACAAAAAAACCTTCTCTCAAAGTGAAAAGTTAAAAGGACTGGGGAAGCCCCTACTTCATTTTTATGTTGAAAAATATTCCATTGTTTATGGATACACCACATTTTGCTTATCCATTCATTCATTCATGGATGGTCATTTGAGTTGTTTCTACTTTTCAACACGATGAACAATGCTGCTACAATCTTCTCTCTGTAAGTGTATGTGTAGACCTATAGTTTTTTTCCTAGGATGGATCTTATTTGTTTTAATTTCTGTGTCTATGTTGAGATTTCCAATTTCTTTTGTTTACTACAAGGACATTTTCCCTTCAGCATAGTTATAATACCTGCCTCAAAATTCTTATTCCAACATCTGAGTCATCTCAGGTCATCCCTTTGGTTGCAGTTGATCTTGGACATGAGTCACATTTTCCTGTGTCTGAAATCATCTAGAAACTGTGGATCATATCTCTGACATTATAAATAAATAATATGTTGTAGAGATTCTTGATTGTTAGATTGCTCTGTAGAGTATTGATTTTGTTTATTTTAACAGGCAATTAACTTGGCTGGACTAAAAATTCTGAACTCTGTCTCCCCTGCAGGGAAGTGACAGGTAAAATCTCTGTCCAGTTCTTTTAGCTTAAAGTGGGGCTGTTTGTGCCCTGTGTATGCACAGTTGATGATTCAGCCACAGAATGAGGCTGAGTTTATTTGCAGAATTTGACATTCCACCTCTAAGGCTTTATCCTTCTGTACTTTTAAGTTATAACTGCTCCAAATTCTGCCCTTAATTTTTATTTAATTAAATTAAAGTAATTAATTGATTTATGTATTGATTGATTGTTTAACAGTATTTGATAATCTTGGGCCTCATACATGTGAGGCAAGGGCTTTATCCCTGAGCTATATCCCCAGCCCTTTTTAAAAATTTAAAAATTTTGAGATAGTTTGGCTTCAAAATTGTGATCCGCCTTGCCTTAGCCTCCCAGATAGTTTGAGATTACAGGTATGCACCACCATGCCCTGCTGTCTTTAGATTTTATTTTTTTAAGAAAGCGGGGAATGGGCTGGAGAGGTGGCTCAGCAGTTAGGGCACTTGCCTGGCATGGACAGGTAGGCAAGTTCAAATCCCAGCACCACGTAAGGAAGTCTCTGAGCAACAAGGCCACATGAAAAACTAAATAAAATTGATTCTTTTTCTCTCTCAGTGTTCCTCTTAAAAAAAAAACAACAAAAAACAAAAAAACAAAACAGAGAGAGGGGGAGAGTGAGAGAATCAATTTTATTTACATTTTTATCTGACCTTTGTTTCTCTAACACTTAGTTGTGTATGTGGTGCTGGGGTTAGAACCCAGGTCCTTGTATGCCAGGCAAGTGCTCCAACCGCTGAGCCACCACTCCAGCTCCTGTCCCTAGATTCTTTTTTTTTTTTTAAAGTTACATTGTTGTATTCGGTGGTTTGTTCATGTGGCAAGTACAAGGTCACTTCATCAGTGATAGCAAGATTATAAATGGGATTGGCAATAGAGCCAATACAGTGCCAATGGTGGCCAAGTAGTAAGCCGTTTCAGATGACGTGGCTGCGTTGTCACAGTCTCTCGATTGTCGCGCATCGTCTGCACAGCGTGGACTTTGGGCCCGGCATCCGTGGGCACCCGCATCTCTTCGGTGGCCCAGCAACCCAGCTGCCCCACTCCCTGCGTGAGCTCCATCTCCGTGCCTGGCTGCTGCCGGTGCCTCCCGCAGCCTTGTCCTTAGATTCTTAAAGCCAGTAAGACTTTGGGTTTCTACCCAAAATTTAGCTTTCTTCCCTGACTGCTACTGGGGAATTCCCCCAAGTTCTTCAATGTGAGAAAATGTGAAACTTGCTAGTGTTCCTTTCCCATTGCCTCTGATTTCTTTCTAGTAGTTTTGATTGTCTTTAGTACCTTCAGTAGTTAATGTTTTTGGTATTTCGTCCAGAGTTTACAGTGGTATTTACCAGGTCTAATAGAATTTAGTCCCCTGTTGGAAATGAAATCCCATGAATGATTTGATTGATTGATGTACTTGGGACCTAACCCAGGGACTCGTGCATGCTAGGCAAGCTCTGTACCACTGAGTTACATTCCAGGTTGGCCTCAAACTTGCAATTCTCCTTCCCAACTGGGAAGCTTCCCAATTCACTGCAATTACAAGCATGCACATTGCACCCAGAACATGAATGACTGTTTTTAGTACCTGTCTTCTCCCCTATTAAAATGTCATTCTGGGAGGTGGAGTGGTGGATCGGCAGTTACGACGATTGCCTGGCATGCATGAGGACATGGGTTTGATCCCCAGCACCACATACACAATGAAGTGTTGGAGCAGCAAAAACTAGGTGAAAAACTAAATGAAATTCTCTCTACTTTCACTGTCCCACTCTTTTTTTTTTTTTTTTTTTAAAGAGAGGGTCAGTGAGAGAGAAAGAGAGAAACAACTTTATTTAGTTTTTCACATGGCCTTAGTTGCTCCAACACTGAGTTGTGTACATGGTGCTGGGGTTTGAACCCGGGTTGTCGTGCTTGCCAGGCAAGCGCCGAAACCGCTGAGCCACTGCTCCAGCCCCTCACTGTCCTACTCTTAAAAAAAAAAATTAAAAATAGTAAAATGTCATTCTGTTGGTGAGCAGTGTCTAGCTGTAGAGATGCTAATGGCCATGACAAGATTGTTTAGACAGTCACCAGAAACAAATGCCTCTGTTTTGCTGTGCCCTCCTTCTACACACATCTTGGCATCTCTCTAGTCACTAGGAGGTTGATTATCCCTTCATTGTTAGGTGGTAAGCTGAAATGATTCTGCCCATTTTACCGACAGGAAACGGAATCAAGGGTATCATGTGTCTGGTGCTGCCTGAGTTTCTCAACTTGCTTTCCACCTTTGGTCCTCCCAGGTTCCCATGAAGAATCTGGCATTTCTCACCAGTCAGAGCTCACACTCACAGTCCTCCAGAGGTTGTCTGATTCCCACCAGGCCTTTGGGTCTCTCCAAGGCCTGGGATATGATACAAACCGCTGCTCTCATCTCCTTCCTTCCTTCCCACCCAGGATCTTCTGCTGTGTTTTTCTACTTTTGTTCTGCCAGATGTGGCCTGTTACCCTGTTCTCCCCAGGGGCAGATAAAGGGCTGCAGCAAGATGTCCTGTGGGCATGTTGCTCTTAGCAAGCTGGATGATCCGCATTTAGCATCCAGGTGGTTAGCGGTTGCCCCCTTTTTGACTGAGCAGCTGGTGGATCGAGTTCTAATTGCTGCCATGTAGCATTGAGGTCCAGTAGAATGAAAAGAGCCCATGACTTGAAAATCAGCTTGGGTTCCTCCACCCTCCCCCTCCTGCCCCAGGTCATTAGGCCACCAAGTACCGTAAGTCTGCTCTGTGTCTCTCACGCCCTTCTCCTTCTATTTCCATTGCCAAGCCTTTGTCCACCCAGGGTCTCTCCCTTTCCTACCTGAATTGCTGCTTTATTTTCCCTGTTGTTGGGCCTCCTGTCTAGCGCTATGCACTCTCCAGCCTACAGACCTCGGACATCTGATTCCATTCTTCACTCGCCCAAATCCTTTTGTGTTTCCCTTAGCTTTTTGGCAAAGTCTGAAGCCTTTTTTTTTGAGAGTTGGTGCGAGTATGTTGCCAGACTGCCGTCAATGCTTCTGGGCTCAAGCAACACACCCCCAGCCACCAGAGTAGCTGGCACCACCACTCCAGCTCACGTCCAGAGCTTTTAACATGCAATGCAAGGCTCTTCTGAATCCAGTCCCAGCGTGAGCCTTCTCTTTCTCCCCACATCCTGAAAGGCAACTTCTTCCATCAGTCAGGGTGCAACAGAAAATAGGACCTGTGTGAGAGAGTTCAAGAATTGGCTTTGTGTGATCATGGAGGCTGGCAACACAAGTCTGAGATCTGTAGTGAGGCATCCTGAAGGGCAGCCTGGCACTGTCAGGCACAGGCTGAAGCTGTCGTTTTTAAGGCTTTTCAACTGATTGACTCAGGCCCACTTAGATTATATAGGATGATCTCCATTCCTTAAAGTCAACTAACTGTACTCTTTAGTCACAAGTACAAAATACCTTAGCAGCAATACCCAGGCTAGTGTTTGAGTAACTGAGGACTGAACCAAGGCCAGCAGACACATAAAACTTCAGCCAGACCTGGGTGCTGTCATCTGAACAAGCGGGGCTCTCGTGTGGGCTGTTTGCAGGCTGTCCTGTCTGCTGGGGGACTGAGGGGAGTGCATTCTGCTTTCCTGGGCCCCCATGCCTGCTGCTAGTAGTCTCCTATCTCTGGGCTGTACTTAGCATTCTGTTGGTCCTTCAAGACAGCGGTCCCTGCACAGTGCCGGGTATGCAGGAAGTGAATTGGATCCTCCTGTGTCTGTTAGATGTGGTTTTCATGTTCCCTGGGGCCCCTTATCTGGCTGCTCTGGGCAGTTCGTGGAGCCAAGGCCCATGTGCCTCTGCTGTCCCTGAACCTGGCATGGAGTTGGTGTTGCTTCTGTGATCCTGGATAAAAGGAACCTTTCCTAGCCCACTCCAGTTCACCAAGATTTCTCCCTGATCAAAACTCAGAGAACTAGTCTACATAGTAGTTTGGAAACTGTCTTGTCATCCAAACTGGATGGTGAGCTTCCAGGATCTGGGCCTTTATGGCCGGTATAGCAGACCTTTGTCCACCAGAGATTGTGCCTTCTTTCTGTAGTGTAGTTTTCGCTAGTAAATGGCCACATTTAGAGTCCATATTTCCCTGGATGGGGGCTGTAGCCCAGTGGCAGGAGTGCATGTGTAGCATGCATGAGGCATTGGGTTAGAACCCCAGTGCTGAAAAAAACAACAGTCTGCATTTCTTAGACTCCTTCGCAGCTAGGAGAGGGCATGGACTAGTTATGGCCAATGAAATGTGAGCAAAATTGTGTGACTTCTTCCCCTGCTTGCAGAAGATCCAAAGGCCTCTGAGATCCAAAAGACCCTGAGTCAGTGTGATAGGCTGCCTTCCTCTTCGGGGAGCTGGCAGTGACTTAACGCAGCCCTGTGGCGCACTCAGGGATGCACTGAGGCCTATCTTCCCCTGGCACTAGTTACTCTTGCACATGCTCCCCGGGCCCGTGTTGTGCACCTCACCGCCTTGCCAGTCCTCCAGCCTTTTCTGATGTGCTCTCAGCTGCCAGTCAGGGCGCCCCTATTCTACTTCTGCCTGTTCCTGCTCTGTGGAGTAATTGGGTATGTCAGCTTCTCTGTACTGTATTTTCCTCACTTAAAAAGCATCATTTCCTCTTGAAAATTCTGTTTTCTGTCTCCCTAAAGAGATCATCACATCACCATGTAAATAAACTATTTAGTAATGGTTTAGATTAATTTGATTTAAATAATTGTTTTTTTTTTTCAGGGCTGAGGACTGAACTCCAGGCCTTGCACATGCTAGGCAAGTGCTCTGTCACTAAGCTAAATCCCCAAATCCGGAGCTTTTAACATGTAATGCAAGGCTCTTCTCAATCCAATAATTGTGTTTTTGTTTTGTTTATTTTTTTTTCCCTGAGAAGTGGTCTTGCTGTATTGTCCAGGCTGGCTTCACACTTGGGTTCTCCTGCCTCCGCCTCCTGAGTTACTAGGATTACATGTGGGCACTGCCACACTGAGGTTTTTTTTGGGGTTTTTTTGTTTGTTTTTTTAAAAGCACATTAGTAATCTTCCTTCTCTTATGGTATCATGCATTGGGCCTTTTTAATATCCTTGTGAACTTCTTGGGCATACTATTGACCAGTGCAAAATTGCTTTCAATTATAGGCAGCAAAAACCAAGACTTAGGCTGGAGGAGTGACTCTGTGGTTATGGCGCTTGTCTGGCATATGCAAGGACCCAGGTTCAAACCCCAGCACCACCTTACACAATGAAGTGTTGGAGCAATGAAAGCCGCATGAAAAATAAATAAAATTGATTTTCTCTTCCTCTCTCTCTCTCACTGTCCCTCTCTCTCAAAAATTAAAATAATAATAATAATAATAATTAAAAAAAACCAAAAACAAGACTTACCAGTTGCTGAAAACTGAAGCTTAAAGTTTCAAGATCATTCAGAACCACTCTGGGTAGGGAATAAAACTTGGGTTCAGATTCCCTTCCAGCCAGTTATAGATTGGCTCCTCTTAGTTCCATTGCCTATGTGGGTGCTACAGAGAATAGAATAGCTATTTTTTCAGGTTGTTTTGAAGACCATTATCTAAGAGTACCCACCTGGTGCCTAGTGCAGTCAACTTGAGAATATGGCAGTTCTCAGTGTGAAGGAGAAAGAGAACAGGTCTGGATTCTTACTCTGCAGACAGCCGATCTCCACTGGGGCCACGCTGATTATTGCTAGCTTGGCACATACTCATTTTGAAGACCTACATGTCAGTTGACCCTGTTCCTGCTATATTGCATCCTTCCTGATTTATTGTAGACTCCTTGGTGCTGGCCAGGTCCGCAACCAGTTGTCCTGTGCCTGGTGCTGTAGAAGGAGCTCTGCCCTGAGATTCCAGTGCTGAAGTGTAGAACCAGCCTTGCCGCCCAGTGTCTGGGAAACCCCTGGCCAGTCCTCTCACTTCCCTGGCTCTCGGGCTCTTCAGCTGTGAACAGCTTCTTGCTCACTTGGGCTCTGTTGACTGCTCAGGCTTCCCAGCTCCTGGCTTGGCACTGGCTTCCCACTCACCTATATCAGGAGGTGTGGGGAGGAACAGACGAAAGCTTACACTGAAGTCAATTAAGATGTTCTTCCCCAAGCAGGGTGGTTGTGCCTTTCCCCTAATCCTCCACAGGCATCTGGATTCACTACTACCATTTCCCCCGTCATGAGGCATTGCTAAAGCCACCTTACCATCTGGGCTTCCCTTGCTCACACATCTGTTAGGTGTGCATTGAGCATATACCGAGTGCCCGGCCCTGGGATGGTCATTTGACGCAAAGGGTCAAATGGCTCATACCCTGACCTTAAGCAGCTCATGGCCTAGGGGCCAGATGGAGGAGTAAGTGATGCACAGTCACAGGGAGCAACAGAAGATCCTCTGACGGAGAGTCCATTGTGTGCATGTGTGCGTGTGTTTGTTATTGCATGTGTGTGTTTTCAGGGAAAGCTGGGAGAAGCTGTGCCTACACTAAGATGTGAAGAATGAGTAAATGGTAATTTTAATGAAAAGCACATTTTAAGTAGAGAGGGAGGGCACGTGTCCTGGGTGAGTACAGAGCATGAAGTGGAGGCCAGGCAGTGGCACAAAGGGCTTAAACAAGGGCTGGCTTGGGATAGGCATTGACTGCTGGACTGAGGGTGTGATTTGAGCTTGAGACCCCTGAAAAATATTCAAGTGTGCATATGTGATTACATGTATAATCCCGATTGCATAATATGCATGTGTCTACATGTTACGTGTGCCTCGTGTGCGTTGTCTTCCACTGAGCAGTAGTGCTTTTGAGGCAGTGTGTAAGTCCCCATGGGCCTATTGGAGTTTATGCCATTCGTGCTTGTTTTTTTTTTTTTTTTTTTTTTTTTTTTTAAAGAGAGAGGGACAGTGAAAGAGACAGAAAGAGAGAAACAACTTTATTTAGTTTTTCACATGGTTTTAGTTGCTCCAACAATCAGTTGTGTACGTGGTGCTGGTGTTTGAACCCAGGTCCTCGTGCTTGCCAGGCAAGCGCCGAAACCGCTGAGCCACCGCTCCAGCCCATTCGTGCTTGTTAAGTGGCAGGTCTGTTATCTGAGTAAGGCTGTAAAAACAGCTCACGGGTCAAGCAGCATAAGATCTAATCCTTTGTCACTCATGTCTTCGAGGCCTCTTAGGGCATCTTGGGATGTCATCTGTTGGTGAGCATTGCACCTGGCCTTTGTACTTCCTAGAGCTGGCATCAAGTTCAAGTGAGATACTATCTGTGAAAACATTTTGAAAAGTATGCAGTGTAGCTGGGCATGGTGGCACACACCTGTAATCCCAGCCACTTGGGCGTATGAGGCAGGAGAATCATGTTTGGGGCCAGCCTCAGCAACTTAGTCCTTAAGCAACTTAACAAGACCCTGTCTCAAAATAAAAAAAATAAAAAAGGCTGGGGATATGGCCCAGTGGTAAAGCATCCCTGGGTTTAATCCCCAGTCCCACAAAAAAGAAAGAAAAAAAAAAAGGCTACATGCAAAT
>PVKS010022874.1:0-33142 GCA_004027875.1 Aplodontia rufa
AAAAAAAAAAAAAAACCCACATTAAAATATATATGTACATGTCCTCAAGAGCAGCTGAAAAAAATTAGGCATTAGAGTAGCTATAACTTTTCTGTGTACTAATCAATAAATATAAGCAATAGAGATTTTTTCATAGGTTTCCATTGGAGGAATACTGATTATTTCTAATGTGCAGTTACCAATGCATGGTCAGAGGTAAGGGAAGGGTATTAAGAATACACATGACAAATGGGCAGGCAGAAGCCTGGGTAAGACGCTAGCAAAGAAAAGAAGATTCAAAGCTGAGCTCAGCCATGTCAAACACTGTCCCTCTTGTTCAAGTTGCCTATTTCTGAGAGTCTTTGGTATATGATTGGTAACTTTTCCGTGCCAACTCCTATTCTTCAGTATCTATTGGTCTTCAAACCCAGTGCTAATTTTATTGCCAAGCTCAAGATGAGTACTCTTGCTTTATATTTTTGCTGTTAGCATTGTTAGCATTGTAGCCATTTAAGCATATTGCATTTGCAAACTGAGTATTTTAAAGTAAGCACTTGTTTCCTGCAAAAACCATCTTACACAGCAAGTTCATATGACTTTCCAGAAAAAAAATTAGCCCTGTATATATATATATATATCATACACACACACACACACACACACACACACACACACATACACATGCATTGGTACACATATACTGCAGTGAATTTAATGTGTATGTCCTCCTCCTGAAATTTCTATGTTGAAATCCTAATCCCTCAGATGTTTTGACTTGATCCCATTGAGAGGTGATTCATTGATGAAGGTGGAGACCTCGTGAATAAAATTAGTGACGATACAAAAGTATCCTAAGAAAATCCCACATCCCTTCTTCTGTGTGAATGTACAGGAAGACATCAGGAGTCTGCAAGTTGGGAAAGGGAATTATTTAGAGTTGAACTATTTTGAAACCCTGAATTTGGACTTCCCAACCACCACAAAATACTTCTGTTTTTAATGTGCCCTCCAATTTGTGGTGTTTTGTTACAGCGTCTTGAAGGGACTGAGACTCATGCACACTTATCATCACTGTGGCCTGTGTCCATCTGGCAGTCTCCACTCTCCATAAATTTTCCCCTGCCCCTCGCTTTGATACTTAGAGGCTGTCATGCTAAAGGGTTCTTTGCCTTAAAATAGAATGTTTGTTTCTGAAATTTTCTCCTTTTATGACATTTCAACGGTTTGACATTCTGTGCATTTTTTGACTTTCTTTTTTCATAGACGTGTGGAGTAAAAAATAACTCCAAATTGTAGGAAAACTTAAAAAATCCTACGACTGCTTTAACGGAGCTGTATCTAATCAACTTGAACAACTTGTCTCTCTATAGTTTTGCCAATAAAAGCCTACATTCAGAAATTTGCAGTCATAACTGTCTTTGTGTTGTTGATGTTGGTAGGTCTTATTTAAAATGAAATTATAAGGGGATGGAGTGGTGGTTCGGAGGTTACAGTGCTTGCCTGGCATGCACAAGTACACAGGTTCAACCCCCAGCACCCACGTACACGACTAAGTGTAAGAGCAACAAAAGCCATGAGAAAAACTCAATAAAAATTGATTCTCTCTGTCTCTCCCTCTCTCTCTCACTGTCCCTCTCTCTAAAAAAAAATAAAAAAAAAAATAAAATAAGATTATAAATGCAGGAAAGAGTGAAATTGAAGCCCATTTACCCTAGGTTTCCTTCTCAAGAAAGACACACATGGATGTATGCATACATATCTATGGAGGAAGTCAAGGCAGGAACTTACCTTCATATCTTTCTGCTTTGCTTCCCACCAGAAGCAAAGTTAACCATTCATCCATCCATCAGTATTTTTGTTCCTACCCTGTATACCTCTCTGGGCTAGGGTAGTCTTCCACTCTTTGGGTGGAAGACTCTGAAGTCTGATGGAGCATGATTGTGGAACGAGTTTCAGTTCACCATATTTGATAACAGGTACACTTTCTGGTTAAGAACTGCACCTATTTTAGTGACTGTTTTTGCTCCTATTACTAAAAGACCTGACAGGAATGATTGTAGGAAGGAAAACTTTCTTTTAGGGGCTCTCGGTTTCAGAGGACACCTGGCTCCATTCCTTGGATCTGAAGGGGAAGCAGAACATCATGGCAGAAGGCATGGCTCCAGGGAGTAGAGAGAGACTCCACACGCCAGATACAAAATATATACCCTAAAGACACAACACATCCTAAATGACCCACCCCCAGCCACACCCTACCAGCCTACAGTTATCAGTTAATCCCTGTGAGAGGATTAACTGGGTGATTGGGTTAAGGCTTTCATAACTTAATCTTTTCATTTCTGCCTTACTGCATTGTCACAAGTGAGATTTGGGGGGACATCTTACATTCAAACCATAACAATGCCCTATACCTGAAGTAAATTAGATGAATGTATTATAGGATTTCGGTATAGCTGTAAGAATATAAGATATGCTCAGTCTAATGTTCCAATAATCCATGAAGCCTAAATAAAAAGTTTTAGAATGAGGACAGTGGTACTGGTAAGTTGGAGCAGAGAATGGACTTTTGGTCCATACTGATAAAGCTTTTGTCAGGTATTCTGCAGAAAGCAGGGACTATTTAAAGTAAAGATGCCTTGTGACTTAACACTGATGCACAGCTAAAAGTGACAGTGGGTAGTTCTATTTAAATAACTCTGGAAGAGGATCAGAAGAAATCCTCACATGTTCTTAGTGTAGAGCAGATCAAAGAAAAAAGTTTCTCATTTTTTCTAACTTTTGTAGATGTAAGTATTAAAATCAGCAGATCTATAGTCATCAACCTATAATCACATCTAAAATCACATCTCCAATGTGATTGAATATTTGAGGTTTCCTTGGTAATCACATATTTTATCTACAGAGGAAAACAGAAAGCTTTGCTGACTCCAGGCGTTTTACTCTGAAATTTACTGAGGAAGGAGATGTAAGTAAAGAAACATTAGCATGGTGGTCTAGTTTTCCAATATTTTCCTAATCATCACAAACAGCCCAATGTTTTTCTTTCTTTTTTTTTTTAAGAGAGAGAGAAAGAAAGAGAGAAGCAATTTTTATTTAGTTTTTCATGTGACTTTGTTCCTCCAACACTTTGTTGTGTACATGGTGCTGGGGATTGAACCCTCGTAGTCACACATGCCAAGCAAGTGCCATAACTGCCGAGCCACCACTCCACCCTCCAATATTTTTCTTATGAATGACAAAGAATAGAAAAAAATCTTTGTGGTTTACATAAGCAGTTTTGTCTCATGGAATCATTCAAAATGTTCTCCTTTATTTATCACTGGCAGTAATCATCAGTGGCCATCTGAATCATGCCAGTTTAATGCTCATTTTTATTTACCATTGAGATAGTTATGCAAAAATTAATAACCATTTTGCAAGAGGTGATAAACAATGATACCTGTATATTTTAAAGATCATATTAGTTTGTGTTTATGTTGTTATCGACCCTGTGCAAATTATTGAACTTCATATGATGAAACTCGTAACCCTCACATTAATCCAGAGAAGTTTCTAATGTTTCTCTCATTTTACAGGTAAAACAAGGGATGCTTAGGCAATTCCTAAAATCCTACAGCACACAAAAGGCAGAACATGGATAAGATAATAAGTCTGCCTGACTCAACTAAAGATTTAATTTTCTTGTTAAGGGAAGTGTTGGTCCTATCCTACGAAGTTTGCTTTATCATTTAAACCTTCTTCATCCCACATGAAAAGCATCTAAGAATTAAAGATGACTTCATTATTTCTGCCATAATTTTCAAAGGAATCTCATCATGAATCTTCATGGTTTATATTTATCAAGCAAGTCTTTATTCCAATTAATTTAAGGAAGTTATAAAAACAATAGCTTACTTTGGCATTAGCTGAGCATATTGTCATAAATGGAAGAAGAGAGTTGTACTTTATATATGTTATTTTTCAAAATGTTTTAGGAGATTAAGTCTTCCATCTTAGCAACACTAATATGTTCTTAGATTCAAAAATCTCTCACTCTAACCCACCTGAAATTGTTGATGCTTGCTCATATATCACATTTTACCACTTACGATTTCAATAAATTATTTGGCATTCTAAATGATAAAAGGAAATGCTATGCCCATAAATGTTTACCTTTTCTTCTTTTTTGTTAGAGAGTAAGTGAGTTAATTTTATTTTTTCATGTGGCTTTTATTTTCTGACAGTTGTGTATGTGATACTGCGTTTGAACCCAAGTCCTCGTGCATGCTGGGCAGTCAGGTGCTCTGCCACTGAGCCACCTCTCCAGCACCTCAATGCCTCACATTCCAATCAGTAGTAGTTGTATTCTTTAAGGAACTTGAAGATGGAGACGTGTGAAAAAAATACATATTTTTTTGATAACAGGGATAACTCAGAGGCACTTAACCGCAAAGCCACATCCCAAGCCTTTTTTATACTTTTCTTTTGAGGCAGGGTCTGGCTATGTTGCTTAGCAACTTGCTAAATTGCTAAAGCTGGCTTTGAACTTGCCATCGTCCTGCCTCATCCTCCTGAGCTGCTGGGGATATGTGAATTTTTTTTTTTAAAGGAAAGCTCGTTTTCTCTCTCATCTTGTGACTCTGCTAAAGAGGACTGCTATCTACTAGGTACAGTCAGCCCTGTTATCCTAAGCAGGTACAGAGTCATTCAGAATAACTGAAATAGATGTCTAATGAATTTTACATATCTATGACCTATTTTTTCATTTTTGTTGTCGTTATAATGTGATTATACAATCAGTAATATAGTGATAAATACTTTGAAAACTGAAATATTTTGCAATAAAAATTTTTGATTTTGTAAGGAATTGGGGAATTTAAATTTGATCGTTTAAGTTTCATATTAAATGCAGTCAATCTTAATAATCATGTATAGATTTACTGGGCTTTAAGTACCAGGCACTATGTTAGGCTTTGTTAACAAAAAAATTAGAAGACCTCCCCCATGTTTGAAATTTATCATAAGGAAATAGAAAACTATGTCACATAGTAATCTGATGAAGAAATGAAATACAGATAATGCAGGATAAGAAGGGACTATACATGGAAGGAATAGAGAAAGGCTGGGTAAGGAAGTGACTTTGAAATTAAGAAAAGGAAGATTGTTTTTTTTCTCCATATTTTTTCCTGTACTTTATAGTTGTACATCATGATGGGATTTGTTGTCTCATGTTCGTACATGCACATGATATAACAATATAGTCTGGCCAATACCACTCACCAGCATTCCCACCATCCACCCTTTTCTCTCTTTCCTCTGCTGATCTCCCCTTGATTTTTAGGAGATCTCCTGCCATTACTTCCTTTTTTCCTTTCTAGCTTTTGCATATGAGAGAAAACATATGACCCTTAACCTGAGTATGACTTATTTCACTTAGCAAGATCATTTCTACTTCCATCCATTTTTCTACAGTGCCATCATTTCTTTTTCCTTTATGACTGAATAAAACTCCATTGTGTATACACAAAATGAAAACTTATGAAATGCAAAGATGAAGAGAACTCTAGATTTAGGTGATGTAATAGTTATCCATTGCTATATAACAAAGTACTTCAAACCTTGTTGACCTAAAGCAATATAAATGTATTACTCAAAGTTTCTGTAGGTCATAAAACCAAGCATGATCTTGCTGGGTGCCTCTGGCTTAGGGTTCCTCAGCACATTGCAGCTTGGTTGTTGGTCTGGAATTTTGACTGAAGGCTGATGGGTTGGGGGGGGCACTGATCCCTACTTTTCAATGTTCATGTTCATTTTTAGTGCTCTCCCCTCAAACACTGTATAGAATCATTGCTTTGCTTCTAACTAATAGAATAGTACTGATGGGATTTCATTTGTGTAGCTAGGTTGCAAAAACAATGAATGATCTCTCTTCCAGGCTCTGAGCTACCCTGTGCAGAGGGCTGCATGATAAGTGACTAATAAAATCTGTGACCAAAAGATACCTAAGTACTGAGTCCATCAAGAAGTGGAGGCTACCTGCCACAGCTGGAAAGAATAGTAAGGTCCAAAGGGACAGGATGCAGTTTGGAATGTTCTAGGAACTATTTTGGGGCATTGCAGCTGAACAGTGGAGGAGAGAAACAGGATTATGCAATGAGGTTAGAACAGTTCTTAGAAACCAAATAATTTAGGGCTTCATAGGTAACAGGAGGAAGATGGGAAAGCTAACTCAAGAATACCTTCCAGAACATTTTCCTTTAAATGAGCATGTTTGGATTTTTTTTCTTTGAACATGAGTAAGAGTGTTGAACACATTCGTACTCATACTCTCAGTGAACCAGAGCGCAGCGTTAACCCCGAATCCTCGCACACACACCGCCAGTGACGAGAGGACCATGAATTATGCATGTAACATTTCTCAGCTTCTCACAGTTTTCACTGGAGCCTGCATTTCAACACCGATTGCAAATGGTCCATGAATCCGTCCCAAGCCAAAAATGCCGAACTGAAGCTGCTGTGGCCTGGGTCAACCCTAGCCCTTACGCATGTTAGGACATAAGCTGTGTTTCTAGGAAATTTTACAGGGGATTAAAAAAAAAATAAAACACTTGTCCTCGCAAATCAAATGTTTCACATAGTTTGAAGTGTCTTGTGATTTTTTTCCAAGAATGTTGTCTGTAGCACCATCACAGAGATGAATTTTAATGTACAATTGGAGCCCGTGTTCACTCAGATACTCGCTCCTGTAATTTATGGTATTGTTCCTCATGTTCTCAACTTTTTCTGCCAGGCAGGCAGCTTTTTAGGAAATACTCTCCTGCCTTAAATTTGGAGATGGAACCGAAATATCTACCACATATATAAATGACCAGGTCTAGAGACTGACTAGCTATAGAATGCATATATGCATATATAAATATATATATGATAAAGAATATCAATGAAATTGAAAGAATGTTTATCTGTGGGAAACACAATGAAAAAAATTACCCCCCACTAACAAATACTTTATACATCTTCCTACTTAGGTTTATTCTTTTGGGGTACCATTTGTTTTCATTCTATCATCTAAGTTAAAATCTTTTATTGTACAGATCAGTTGATGAAAGGATTTTAACTATCTATCCAGGATTTCATGGAGAAGAGGAGAGTGGGATTATAATGTGGTCATTGGAACAGGACAGTTATAGCGTAGCTATAGCTGGGAACATGATTTTACATCAGGAGTCTATTTATTCAGCATCAGTGTCTCAATCATTAATTGGTTATTTTTATGTGTCATAGCAACCATTAACAAAGAGCTAATTGAAGAACAAGAAAAATTTATTGAATTATTCCCCTAAACCTCCTTTTTCAGTAATTGTTTCTCCTTTAAAGAGAACATTATCATTCCCACAGATGGTTCAAGTGATGTATTGTGGGAAATTCAACATACTTGGCTTTTTTCCTGAATTTTTTACTTAGCAACTAAGGCCGCTCACCCCAGAAGAATTATCTAACTCTTCCCCAGATGCCCTCTTAATCAACAGCACTAGGACTCACAGTTGGAAAACTCTTTCTTTATGGTCCCCAAACACCATTTACTTTCTTTTTATTGTTGTTTTAAATATTTGTAGCATTATAGGCAAACAGGTCATGAAGAATATTCGTTTTGAAATTGGGAGTAGGTTCACTCATAATTTTCAAAACATTTAATACTGGTAAATGTTTGGACAAGTGTTCTTAGCTGTGGATATTTGAATTGACAGAATCTTCCCAGAGTACTACTTTATGATATGACCCAGCCTATTCCATTTAGAGACCTTATCTATTATTTCTATTTCTTTCTTTTTAAGAGGGAAGGACAGTGAGAGATGGAGACACACACATACACACACACAGAGAATCAATTTTTATTGAGTTTTTCACATAGATTTCATTGCTCCGACACTTAGTTGTGTATATGGGTGTTGAGGTTTGAACCCGTGTACATGTGCATGCCAGGGAAGCACCATAACCACTGAGCTACCGCTCCAGCCCCTATTATTTCACCTTCTAATAGCTAATCTTAAAGAGAGGAAAAAAATATATAAGCGCAAAAATAAATATAGAAGTATATGTTGCAGTGTTGCTTATGCTGATTAAAACATTAAATGGTACAATCATGTAGAATTGATAAAATCAGTAGATGAACAAGCAAAACAAATACTATCATTAGTGATAAATTCCCTTTATTGAACTTTTACTAGGTGTCAGCAGCATGGTAAGCACTTTGAATTTGTTATGTCACTTAATTTTCTCTGCATCCTAATAATACAGGTACCATAATTATCACTATTCTTCTGACAAAGATGCTAGCTGAGCTGCAGAGGTATAAAATACTAGCTTAAAGTTGTGCAGCCAGTGAGTGACAAATTTGAACACATATTTTGAATTCATTTTGCAAGGTCATTAAGAAAGATAGGTGGGCTGGAGCGATGGCTCAGCGGTTATGGCGCTTGCCTGGCATGAGCAAGTACATGAGTTCAAACCCCAGCACCACAAACACAAGGAAGTCTGGGAGCAACGGGAGCCATGTGAAAAACTAAATAAAAATTGATTCTCTCTGTCAAAAAAAAAAAAAAGAAAGAAAGAGATAGGCTTCATTTTTATGTACTAGCATGAATGATAGTGAAGGAAGGAGAGCAGAGTGGAGAACAATATGTTTAGTATCATTGCATTTATGCAATGAATTTGTTTATATTAGGGTCATAAACAAAAGGATATCCAATCAATCAATCTCGTGTAAGTCATACTTAACATATTTGTGCACTCTATTACTAAGGTTGAGTGATGGTAGTCAGTCACAGAACCCAGCTGGCTGCCATATTGAAAAGATGAGATAGAACTTACGTATCCAGAAAGAAGCAGGGTGGGGAACAGAGGAAGAAGCTATATTGGGTCTGTCGCTACACTATGATTTGCCAAATGACTTCAACCCGTAAAGTCTGCCTTTTGACTAAACCACTTTGACCAGGACTCTACTATTATTTGGTATAGTAATGCTTTTTGCTGCTCTAAAAGTCATCATAGGCTCTGGAAATTTCCAGGGTCTTCCCTCATAGGTTTGCTTTCAGTGTGTTGGGTACATATTTCGTTTTTGTTTATTTTTTAACCTGTGTTTTCATTTCACCTATGTGAATTTTAAATATTTTTATTACAAATGAAGATATGCAAAATTCAATTTTTGTGTAAACTTTCTTTCTGGCTCATTCTTCAAAGTTAGCTGGCAAAAAATAAAAATGGGCCCAGGGAGAGCCATAGTGATGCTTCAGGATGCTTTATGATATTATGTTTATTTGGTTCCTTCTTGGCTTGTTGACTGGTAACTGCCAATCAAAGAGAAGCCTACCAGTGGCTGTATTATCTTAGGCATGATTCCTACTGGTCAACAATGTTTTTGTTAGATTTTATTTGTGTTTTATAATGAGCAGCAAGAGATTGTTTAAAATATTTTAGTACTAAACTATCTAATAATATAAAGTGCATTTTCTCAGACTACGTATGTGCATGTGCACAGATACACAGTACATGTGGCACACACACGAGTGCAGACACACATTATTTTCCAACCATATCATTTTCCCCCTCTACTGAGCATTGGTTGGGTGTCATTCCAGGCAAGTAATGAGTTTCCCAGTGCTATCTGCAATCCACTAGAGCTCATTTGAATACAGCAGTGTTGTATTTCCTAGTATCTCAACTAGTCCTTACTAATGGTATTCTCAGACAATTTTCAGAAGCTCAGACTCCATATTTTTATACTGAGATAATTTGGGGGGGGGATCTGAATGGTGAGGTACTAACTTTTTTTACTAAAACTAAAATGAAAGAGGCAGCAATAGTTAGGAAAAAAATATATCTAATATGCTATTGGAGAGAACGATATCATTGCCCATTGCCCATTGTGGGCAAATGGATGGAGATGGAAAAAATTATGCTGAGTGAAATATCCCAATCTCAGAGATTTAAGGGCTGAATATTTCTGTCACATGTGGAAGCTAGAGTAATATCTAAGACAGGTTGAGAGTTAGCTAAGCTCAAAAAATAAACTAAACATAGGTGAATTTTCACATAAGCAGGGGTAATCATAACTATGAAGGTGGGGGAGAAGGAAGGGAGACAGGGGAAGGAGGGAGTAATTGGGGAGCTTATCAATGCAACTGGGATCTCTCAACTCCCATGAGAAGCCCAACTATACACTGGCAGGCAAAGAAGCTCAGAAATTCCCAAAATTAATACACATGCATGTGCTTATTTCTATCTATAACATGGGGGTAAACAGAGGAGACAAGAGAGCAGGGAGTAGATGAAGCGGGGAGAATCAGCCTTAACTTACTTTGTCAATATCCCAATATCCATGTATGCAACAATTCCCTGCAAAATGTAGGACTATATCAAAAAATTAAAAAAAATTTCCACGATTCCCCAGATCAAATTATTCCATGGACAGACAGCGGATAGGTGTGTTCCATTCTCCTGAGACACTTCTCTCTACAATTATGGGTAGAAGTTGCCTTGTTATCACAGAGTGAACGAAAGAAACCAGCAACGTCTAGGAGAGAAAGGAGGATCTATCACATTGTCTTAGTAAATTGTTAATAAGGAAGATAAGGCAGCGTATTTTCCAGGCCTTGCTATAACATTTTAAATTGATCTCAGTCCTGAAGAATGGGACAATAATCCAGTTCTTAGATTTTGAAAATTGTATTTGTATTTGAATTTTAAATTATTTTAAAATTATATTCAAACTTCTCAAGATTTCAAAACAGATTGGTTTTTGCCTTTCAGGTGGTGTATAATAATCATTGCCAAAATTCCGTTTGCTAGGGTTTTTTCCACAGAACAATTTGCCATTTTATGTACTTCCCTCTAAAATGTGGGTTTTAATTGCTTTAAAA
This sequence comes from Aplodontia rufa, assembly GCA_004027875.1. Lineage (NCBI taxonomy): Eukaryota > Metazoa > Chordata > Mammalia > Rodentia > Aplodontiidae > Aplodontia > Aplodontia rufa. The sequence continues at coordinate 10,878 of PVKS010022874.1, forward strand.
GTCTTTCTGTGCTGGACACAGTTATAGCACACCTTGCAATCCCAGGAGCTTGGGTGGCTGAGTCAGGAATAGATCACAAATACAAGGCCAACCTCAGCAACTTAGCAAGACCCTGTCTCAAAAAAAAAAAAAAAAAAAAAAAAAAAGATGTTGCGCTTCTTCATGATTCCTGATTTCATTTCTATTACCACTTATTTTTTCAGTATTTTTTAGGTTCTATCAATGTCATATTGTGCTGTGCTTTGCTCAGTGAGCAACTAAAAAGTGCAGATCGTGAGCTGGATAAAAATTTTAAACAATAATTATACTGGACATTGAAAAGAGCTGTAGTATCATGATCCTAATGCTTCTAGGAGATAAAATATATTTTCCTGATCAGACTGGCAAAACTGGCAGTGTAGGTGGCGTGAGCAGTGGATCTTGATGGATGAACAGGAGCCTTCAAAGCAGAGCGGCTGTGCCTCTCCCACACCCACCCCAGGGCCTTTGCACAGGCTTTGTCTTGCAGTCCACACTAGACATTGCTTTATCTTATTCATACAGCTCATCTTCATGTATGAGCACCACCATTTCTTTACCAGGGAGGTCTTCTTTGCTCCTCAAATTGCATTAGTTTTCCATCAGAAGAAAGATAATTGTAGTGGCACATTCCTTTCATTCATTTAATTCTCTTATTTTTGCAATCATATAAACTGTGTAGGATTATTTCATGAGCGTGTAATTCGGAACTATGAGCTCCATGAAAGCAGACCCGCATCTTACACAGCCTGTAGCAGAGACCAAGCAAATAGTAAATGTTCTGTAAATATTAGTCAAATGACTGACTGGGTGAAATTGACTAACGCTCAGTCTCCTTATTCACCCAATGGTTTAATATCTACCTGATCTCTGATGAATTATAAAAAGTGCCATTTTAAAATACTGCATTCTTTAAATATAGTGCACCGTTGTCATTACTATCTGACTAATATGAGCTCAATACTGAATCCCATTTTGCACATCTTTGAAAATTCACCAGCGTGAAGAATCTATTTATTTTATGTTCATCTCTCTCTAGGATTAGCAAATTAAGATCACTTGGCCTCTTAGTTGTGGTTTATATCCTTAGGATTTCTTTATGATATTTTTAATAATCCTACTTCTTTATTATCATCAGAGTGCACAGAGGTAAATTATAGCTCAGGGAAATTGTAGTAGGATTTCCTATAAGTATAAAAATCCACAGAATTATCGGTACTGTCTATTTTTCTCTCAAACCTCAAAATATAACCTCCACTTTGTTCTCACACATTCAATGGAAATATATGAACATTATATTTTATTATTTCTGATGACTTGTAAATTTATTTTAATATCCCTACACTTCTTTGGTAAATGATACTGATCATCTGCCACATCGAAAACCGTGTTTAAGGCATGTAGTAGGTTGTGCTGTGCTTTATAATAACACAGGTTAAAGCACCTAACAGTTCCTTATAGGTGTTTCTCTTCTATTTACACATCGCAGATAGGAAATCACTTTCTCTGCAGATGTATAATCAATCAGCCTGGTTTGTGCCATCAGGTGCCCTTGATGTCACTTCCTGGGTTAACTTCAGTTCACAACAAGTGAATATCTAAACTTGCTTCTCTCTGCCTTCAGTGTTCTCCTTTTTCTTGCAAGAAGGAGACTGGATTTCTAAGTACCCACATTTACATTTCAGAACTTGAATGTTCTCCTGCCTTGGCACATTCAGAGGATTTTTTAATTTTTTTAACCAGTCTGGTAATTTTTAATTTGATCTTATTTTGTAGGTCATGAATTCACTTTCTAAATGCGTTACCATTTTTCATTTTATCAAATAGAACAGTGTTCCATCCATCCATTGTTATCTCCTTATCTCCAGAGTAGTTGATTTTTCCTTCATTTTCCCTATCCAAGGTCATTGTTTGTAAAATCTGCCTTTTAGTAATTAAATCTGATATCACTTGATAATACCCATGTACTTAAATAGCATATAGATTTGTCTCCACCAAGAGTTGGAAGCTGTTTGATGTTATATTTACAATAGCAAACAAATCATCTGTATTATTTTAAGTAACGTTTTTTTAAAAAATAAATTATTCAAACATTATAACTGATCTCTTAGTCAATTCTCTCCATGGCTCTCATCAGAGAGAATAAGACTGATCACCTCTTAAAATGGTGTGTGCAAATTTTATTAATTATACATCCTTTAGAATGTGCTGAATACAGCGTCTTAGGAACAGTCTCTTCTTTGTTACTCTGAAACTCGAGTTTTAAAGGGAGATAAAAGTAGCTTAAAAGCATGTACATCCAATTAGCATAAATTTTATTAAAAGACCTCACCTCACTTTACAAAAAAAATCAATGTTTATTGATGAAAATAGGCATAATGAGTAAATATGATTACATAGTGGCAAAGACCTAGATCCCCCAAGATATCTGGGAGGGCTCACCAGGGATTAAGGCCCATTTTCTGCTAGACTTTTATGTGCTGAGAAAATTAAAAATGCAAACGGCAAGGAGATGTCCTTGACTGTGTAAAAGTTCCATCAAACATAATGAATTTGAAGATATCAGAGAATAATTATGATATTATTAATAAAGACATAAGGCTCCATTTTTTATATTTAAATGGGAGAGGCCAGTAGTAGTTAATAGGACTGATAACCAAATCTAGTAGACACTAGAAAGTGCTTAATATGCATTGTCACCTGCCTCCTGCTTTTCAGATAAATCCCAACTTTACATCCACAAGGGCATTTAATCAGATGACAGTATTATGGCTGTTAGAGCCTTGAATTTTCCTTAAAATTAAAGCCAGAGTTGTGCTGTGTGTCTATGAACTCAGTGATGAGCTTCCCAATCTCCCGTTCTCAGAAAAACGACTTGTCTGGATGGCTGACCATGGAAATGAGTGCAAAACACGAATATGGTGGTGACTTAAGACCGACATATTTTATTATTTTTTACTCTTTTTTTAAATTTTTCATCCGGTTTTTGTTTTCCCAACAATTAGTTGTGTATGTGGTGCTGAGGTTCCAACCTGGATCCTTGTATATACCAGGCAAGGTCCTCACCACTGAGCCACTGCTCCTGTCCAAGACCTAAGTACTTGAGGTCTGATTCTTTTGTAAAAAGATAGAGAGGGGCAGTGTGAGAGAGAGGATCCATTTCATTTCATTTTTCATGTGGCTTTTGTTGCTTCAACATTTTGTTGTGTACATGGTGCCAGGTTTCAAACCTGCATCTTCTTGCATGCCAGGCAAGTGCCATCACCACTAAACCACTGCTCCATCCCCTAGGTCTGCTTTCTTAAGACCTACTAAGTGGAGCTCACAGCTTTGTCATTTACAAACTCAAATGCACCTAGTCTGTGTCTGTGGCCAAAGGGGAGAAGGTATCAGTGAGAATGTGCTGGTTAAATTGGATGCAGGGCAGCAGAAGCTCTGGATCCATCTTATCCCCCACTTGGTGTTTGTTCCTGTTTGTGCTTTCCCTGGGAAACAAGGAAAAGAAAATTTCAACAGAAATTGAGAATATAAATTAGAGATGGCTAACAGTCTATTAGGGTGTGCTTAGAAAAAGAATTGATCAGAAGTCAACAAACCTTTTTTTCTGTTCCAGCTCCAATACTCACTGGCTCTTTGGTCTGAAGCCATACATTCAGCAAATCAGAGTTCCTATTTCTTCCTCTCCAGTGAAAGACTGAGAATTTTTTTCCATGCTGTCCACAGGTGGATTGCCATAACAATCAAATCAAAGGCTGCATTTGATGCATCTTATTTAGAATTTGATGTGTTAATCTTATTGGGACCATTGTGCATAAAGGTTATGGAAAGGAGCCATGAAAAAGTGGATTTCAGTTCTCCATGGCCCCTGGGATAAGGCAGCCATTGAATTTAATCTTGCCTCTAATTACTTTTCTAACTGGAACTTTAAAAGTCCTCAGATATCTGACCTATGCACTACGGTTCTTAAAACATGTATTTTTGAAGAATATTCAGCTGGTTTAATGGTGTACGGGATGCAAACCACTCAGCCAATTGTAGGGCATGAAGTACACAATAAGGAGTCGCTGCTGGTGTTATTGTTATTAAATTTATTGAAGGATTTCATCTCACTCACTCGGAGACACATTTTTCTTATTTGCTATAAGCGTGGCACAGGACATTGCAATTTTACAACCAGCAGAAGCAAGTATGAGAGGTTGGAACATCTAAGGCTCAAGAAGGAGTAGACCTTGACAGAATGTAGTCTCAAAAATCAATCAGCAAGCGAGACAGCAAGAGCAAGTAGCTGTTAGCATGGTTCTACAAACTGCACCCTGTGGGCCAGGTCCCACCCCGCCAGCTACCCGTTCTGTAAGTAAAGCTTTATTGGAGTGCAGTCACATCATTCATTCATAGCTGCTGCCATGCTACTGTTTAGCATCTGCAGTGGAGACCTTGTGTCCTGCAGAACTGAAAGCATTTGCTGCCTAGCTTGTGACCATGAGATTTGCAAATCTCCAGACCTTCCCAGATGGAAGCAAGGAGCTATTTAGAAAGACGCAGCATCAGAAATCAAGAAATGGGTATCAGATAAAGTAGCAAACACTGAAATAATCAGTCAGGAATCCTGAGTGCATTCAAGCAACAATGAGATTTTGAAATGTATTTTTAAGCAGAAAGGAAAATGAGTCGAACTCTCAATATGTGAACTCTAACAATAGATTCGTAAGCTGTAAAGGAGAGATCTGTACCTGAAAACTAAAAGTTATTTTATAATGTTTAGTTATACTTCACCCTTTAAACATACACCATTATTTAGAATTTCATAAATGAACTTTTATTTTTCTTCTCTTTTGTGTGATAGAATTGACCAGCTTATAGTTTCTCTTCCAATGGTGTAAGCTAATAATTGTCATTTTTCTCTCAATTGTACCAAAGTTACAACACATAGAATTTTTATGACTTTTAAAGTCCAAGTGCAATAAAGCATTCAAGTAATTACACAAATATTTTTGCACAAACACAAAGGTGATCCCATTGAAGGTGGACCAAGTGCTTATGTTCAGGGCTCCAAATATTCACTGTTAATTGACCTGTAACAGAGCAAATTCATTGTGTATAATAATTGACGCATACCGGAGCAAATTCATTGTGTGTAAGTATCAAGTAGTATTACAGCATTAATGTGTAGCAAGCGAAAATGTGTATTTTTCTGAATTGAAACTTATTTCTAAAATATGATAAGTATCTGTGGGAATATTTTTGTTTCTTTTCAGGTATGTGGAAGAATGTAGAATGCAAGGTAATAAAATGTAACTGATAGTCAGCCTTAACAGTGCAGTTGTTACATTCAGGTTCTGAGCTGGGCTACTTCTTGCTTAACTGTGAGGCTAGAGATAAGGTGGACTTGGGACAGCATGTCTTTGAGGCCATCTAATCTAATTTTTGTGATCCTTTTGAAATCTTCTGTCTAGAGACTGCTACATGGAAACATTAGGCTTACATTTCTATCTTTGCCTTTCTCAAATTGATTTAATTTACGATGCATTTTTGCTCATCTGATTTTTGTTTTTGGACCCATGCCTAATTGTTTTCATCTCTAATAACACATTTGTTTAAATACCTGTTGCTTGTGAAGCTTTCTATTTATGTGACATTGGGCAGAGGGTAGAAGGATATTCCACAGTTTCCGTTTTAAACTATTCTATTTCAACGAGTTACCAAAGTCCAGCTCTGGTGTTTTTCACCAAGCATTGACAGTATATTGTCGGGATTTGTATGATCTGCTCACCAGATCCATGACTTGTATGAAGAATTGTCACAAATGCTGATTTCAAGATTCTCTTTGAGCCTGTTAAAAGTCTTAGAAAGTGTTACAAAGATCAAAGAGGAAAAGGTAGCTCTTAAGAAGCCTCATGCATCCATTATCACTGAACACTAGGCAATAGGAAGACAGCAGAGGAATGCCAAGAATGAGACCTTCAGAAGCAATTGTGGAGTGACTCTTTCCACCTCCAGAATCAAAGGGTACCTTGGGATCATCTCGGAACAGCAGTCTGGGCTGGGATCCAACACTGATGACTCCCAGTGAAACACAGCTGCAGAACCTCCTAGAACAAAACATCTGTGTCAGTGTATTTCTTTAAAGAAAATAAAACAAATATGATTATGTCCGTTAAAGGCCATGCTTATTGTTTGAACCAATTTGATGAGAAATTCTAGCTGTGATGTCCTCGGGCAGGTGTCCTCTCTGAAGTCAGATGACTGGGCCAAGCCGGGTGTGATACACAGAATCAAGTCTCACTTTAAAAGTGCATTACACCGTGGGCACCAGGAGACATCAGCCAGCCTGAGACTGCACAAAGGAGGAGAGAAGCTAATTATGACTTGAGTTTAATTAAATCTCTAGAGACAAACTGAATAGGAAGAGGAATAAAGAGTGTTTCATAGAGGTTAAGTTAAATTTGACTTCCGTTTAGACCCATGGCTGTAGCCATTACTGCCTCTCATATCAGATGGAAAAACCATGGGAGCAGAAAGCCAAGGGGCTGGGCTCACCCTAAACAGCCAGAAAGAAGCACAGTTGGGCTCTGAGTTCGGATTTGTCTGCTTCTAAAGACATCTCTTCTAAAAACGTCTCTCTACTAGACCATTTTGGTGCTGTAAAGGGAGGAGTTAAGAGATCAAATGGTGGACCCAGTTGCCTGGGTTTGAATTTGGCCTCTTCTCATACATGCTGGTAATGTTCCAGCTGCTTAGTGTCCCTGTATCTCTGTTTCCTCACCTGTGAAATGGGAGACATAATAAATTTTAGCATTTGCTCAGGATTAAAGTAGAATACATACATCACCCAATATGCAGTGTGTTTGTGTGCTGTTTCCTTGATATCCTACATCCTGTCCAATTCTAACTCTATTTACCTAAGAAAGAAAAATATCAAAAGTGCAATCTCTCTGTATAAAATCATGAATAACCAAAATGTTCAGAGTTCTCTCAGTGTACGGCGGTGGTAGTACACACAGAGACATTTATAAATACTTGTGTGTGTATATCAATTTATAAAATCAAGAATTAATTTTAGAAATAGTAATTCCACTTAGACTATGCTCCGTTTTCTTTCCCTCCAAATTAATGCAAAATCTACATTAGAATGGCATTCAGTGTTTGAAGAAATGAAACCATTCACAAGTTTACACAGGGAAGCAATTTGCTTGGGTTGAATAAGGTAATACACAGTATGCAAAACCTTTTCTCTGTAAGTGCTCCTTTTAATTAGGAATGGAGCTCTGAAAGAAATCCTGGTTATTATATCCACCAGCTGAACTCAGGCAACTACTTTAATTGGAACGGAAAGAACCAGAATGCAGAAGATTTATCAAGGAAAGTTTAAAAAAATGTCATTCCTAGAAAACAGCATTTTGTGTTCTTTTTCTTTACCCCAGCACTGAAATTGGAGTAATCCCCTTGTCAGAGGAGATGGATGGCATACATGCAGGATTCTGCAAGGCATTAAGTAGTCGTTGCTGCATCAAACAACTCTCCCCCATTATTAATATTGAATAAAATCAACATTTTCTCCTTATGTCTTTCGCTGGGAAAAATATACATATGTATCCGTATGCACACATACTCACACATATATATTTATATATTTTCTCCATTCCTAGTCCCACTTTTTATTCTTGCAGTTCTTATAATTCCTTGTAGTTCTTACAATATCTATTGGGAATTTTTCTCTTCATTTCATCAACTTTTCTCAGACTTTATACATTGTCCAAAAAAACCTGGACTTCTTTTCATCTTTTTCTTTCCTTTGGCCATTGCCTTGAGGGAAAGGACATGTTTCTGTATGTATTAGTCTGTTTTCTTTTTCTGTAAGAAAATATCTAAAGCTGGTTACTTTATAAAGAAAAAAGGTTTATCTAACTCACACTTCTGGAGATCCAAGATCATGGTGATGGGCTCTCCTCAGCTGTGGTGAGACCCTCGTAGCAGATGACATCACAGTGGCTAGAGTGTGTCTAGAAGAGATCACAAGATGAGACTGGGAGCTAGAGAGCACTTCCGGGGTCAGGCTTGCTCTTGTATAATAAGTCATCCTCAAGAGAACAACCAATTGTGTCAGTGGGACTAGTGTCAGTTCATTCTGAGGGCACGCCCCTGTGATTAATTTCCTTGCACTAGGCCCCACCCCTTAAAGGCCCCAGCACCTCTCAACCTGACTACACTGAGCGCCAGGTTCCCAGGACTTGAGCCTTGGGAGCTAACTACATTCAACTACAGCGCTCCTGATATCCTAGACGTGGGTTTGTCCAGTAGAAGCAAACTCTAGGTCCCAGTAGCGAACATCTGGATAGAGGCAGAAGAGCAGTGGTTTGAGAGAAAGACACACTGTGGGGACTGTGCTGAGAATGAGCTGCTCCCCTTCAAAGCAGCTTAGTGTTGCAGCCTGGACCATCCAGGACCAAAAATCTCATCAGCATTCCTCCATCAGGTACCTTCAGCGGGTGGGTCCAAGTTAGCATAAGGAAAGAATTGAGCAATAGCCTTTCCACAAGTTAAAGAATATGGTCAATGGGGCTGGGGCGATGGCTCAGTGATTATGGTGCTTGCCTGGCTTCTGCGAGTACACGAGTTCGAACCCCAGCACCATGTACACAACTAATTGTCAGAGCAATGAAAGTCACACACACAAAATAAATACTAAAGATTGATTCATTCTCTCTCTGTCTCTCTCTCTCTCTCTTTCTTTCTCTGTCACTGTCCCTCTCTCTCTTAAAAAAAAAGAATATGGTAAATAACTATTAAGTCAACAGCCCAGGCCTGTGCCACTTGTAATTATCCAAGGGAAGAAAAGTCAGAAAAAATCAGAAGCTCCCTCCTGAGCCCATCTGGTAACGAGTGACATTTCTTAAAATACTCTGGGGTTTTGAAGACTCCCGTGGCAGTGGAGATAGTGATGATGGTACTGGTATAGGCTGTGTTCTAGCTGTAGTGAATTTCTGTTGCCAAGTGCTCTTCTCAGAGTCTTACACGCATCCCTTATTGAATCCTTCTATCTTCCTTACAGAAAGAAACTATTACTACCTACATTCTACAGCAAAGAGATGAAGGCAAAAAGAAATGATTTCCCACATTCACACAGCAGTGCACATTAGTGCAGGGAATCTCATATGAGTCTTTGCCACTGCAGAATTAAGGTTATGTCCCTGCTCCACACTGTCTCCTGTGGTGTTTCATAGATTGTCTCAGCAGGGATTCAAAAGGCTGAGGTGCGGGGATTCCCATCGATCGATCCAGATGACTCCAGTGTTCCCATGTTTAACTACCCTGTCTTAAGATCCTCTTAGAACTGGGCTGTTTGGAGTGTAGCACCAGGAGGTGATGTCCTGGGAGGAAGGTGGCAGGACCTGTGTGGACAGGGCACTTTGGTTATTGCTTGGGAAGCCTCCCAGGTCACCCATCCTGCTTCCGCAGCTTGTGTAGTGTTAGCTTCTAAGCTCTTAGCCTTTCTGTCACTTTCCATATTCACTAAGCACATTTCTGATCTTTATTTAAGTAGGAAATTTTCTCTTGGGAAAGAATGTGCTGACCAGATACTTTGAATATTGGTCCCCAAAGCCACTCAATTTCCCATTATCCATTATTTAATTGACTTGCTGGTACTAGTTAATTGTGTGTTTGGGGTAGCTTGAGCAGTTGTTGTTTTCTTCTTTCTTTTTCTTCCTTTTTTTTTATTCCACAAATTAAACATCTCTGGATAAAGTGATGATGGAAGCATGGATGTGTTGAAGCAACACACACAGAGAAAATGGTTTTAATACCATATTTGTGGCACTACAGTTATTACCTTGCGGCTTATTAAATGCTCTCACATATATTTTCATTTATTTGAGTGAGGTTCTTATTAATATTTGCCTGCCTCTAAGCTATGAGCAAGACTAAGGTCCACATCTGTTTTTATTCACCAGTAGCTCCTCAAAATCATTTCTCAACATGGTACCTGGTAGGTTCTTGAGAAATATTTGTCGAATGATTGAAAGCTCTTGTATAAGTCTCATACAAGTTTTGGATATAGGTAGATAAAGTGACATTATTCCTTTTTTACAGATGTACAAACTAGAATGGAGGAAAGTGAAGTAACTTGACCATAATTTAGAGTGTTATTCCATATTTTATTTTTTAGTTATTGATTTCGCATTGCAATAAGCAGTGGAGAATATTGTATAAGTCACCATGCTTATACAATGTTCGGGTTATATTCTTACTAGTACAAAATCGAGGAAAGACCTTGGAGGGGAGTTGAGCATGTCAGTGGGGGCCGGAAACAACCCTCATGGGCTCCATGTTTAACTGGCCCCTGATTAAGCTTACTTTTCCTTTGTTATAATAGTCAACAACAAAGGTCCTGCTGGACTCTAAAAACAGTATTGTTTCTTTATACAGTTCTTGCATGAGACCTCTTCTTGGAGTATTGACATCCTCTTCTATTCTAATTCTTCTACTTGAGGCAGAACAATTCTCCATGGTCAGGACCTTTTAGTGGCTGCTTCTCTCAGTTACTTTAGTGGGTTGTCACTTTTGGACATTTGGAAGATGTGGAATGAAGGTAGGGAGAGCAGATCCAGGAGAGCAGATCCGCATCAGTGAAGTCCAAGGAAGGTACAAGATCAGGTATCTACAGGGAATTGAGATGGGGAGAGAGCTGCAGAGCAGCTATGGATGGATCAAGAGGATGGATGAGACTGGAAGGTAGATTGGGTTCTAATTACAGATGGCCTTAAAGACTGGCTAGCATGTTTGGACTTTAGATAGTAGGAGGCATTTTAGTCAAGGGACAATACAGAAAGCAGACCTCATAGTATCACTAAGATAAAACATCTTTGCACAAAAATACAATATGTTCAATCATGAGACATGAGATTACCTTAAAAAATCAAGAAATGAAAATATCTTGAAAATTCAAAAGTTATATATTCCTAATGTCACTGAGGGTAATTACACTGAAATCTTCAACTGCAAACCTTGTCCCCATCCCTAGCTGTTGACAGGCAGCCTTGCTGTGCCTCACCTGCAGCTCTTTCTCTGGCTCCTGGCCATTCCTCTGCTACTCCTTTGTGAGTCTCTTAAAGTACTGTTGTGTGTCACCTGCTTCTCTTTGTACGCACTTTCATCTATTCTTAGTGCTTTAAATATCCTCACTGTGTTCACGAATCCCCAAATCCATACATCTAAACTCTTCTCTAAGCTTTAGACCCACTACCTGAAGAATCCACCTATGTCTAAAAGTGTGTTCAAACTCAAGAATCCTAAATAAGAAAGCTGAACTTGTCTTTGTGGGTCCCTGCATCCCCTAACCTGCACCTCTCCCAGCTTTCCCTGTCAGAGAAAAACATGTCTACCTTCACTTAGCTACTCAGATCAGGAAATCAAATAGTCAATCTGGATTCTTCCTTTCACCCACACTCAATTCTTCAGCAGTTCTTTAACTACAAAACATATCACTAATTTAAAAAATAAAGTTCCCTCCTGAGGAATCTGCAACCAGAGGCATCAGGGGTAGGGAGGTTTTGAATCTCATGAGACATCATATAAAAAAAAAAAGATTCAAGTAGATTGAACAAACCCCAAATTTATGGACAGTGTTTATGATAATATTAGGTGATGAGGTATCCTTAGTTTTAAGGGATTAGTACACAGATTGGGATCCTGAAATATCACTGCCCAGTCTCATTCAGTTGCTTAGGGTCTTGCTAAGTTGCTGAGGCTGACCTTGAACTTCAGATCCTCCTATCTCAGCCAGCCTCTCTAGCCTCTGGGATTACAGGCATCACCACTGTAACCAGCATCATAGGCTCATTTTAGATCTGTTCCAGGAAATACATTAGTTAAACTAGTAGTTTTGTGATTTTACATCCTGAGAAAAACATTAAAGGTGACTTCAGGATCATGCCCAAAGAAGGCTGTAGCTATTCTGAAGACTCTGTGACCAAAGATAGGTCCATGTTAATAATAGGTGCATGGAATAATAATTGAAGTAGATGAAAATTCCACAACATGAATTTAATTCCTGAGGTCTGACATATTTTTCTGGTCAGTTGGCTCCACTGCTTTCTTCCCTCAAAAGGAGAGAGAGTGGCAGAGAATATTCTCTGTGCATACAATGTCCTCAACAAAGTTGCTTATTGAGCCCTGTGTCTTGTTTTCTTTTTAACTTCCATATTTTATTTCTACTAGATTTATGGGGAGGGATCATCACCTTTTTTTTCTTTAGTGCTGAGGACCGAACTTGGGGCCTTGCACGTGCTAGGCAAGGGCTCTGCCACTGGGCTAAATCCCCAACCCCGGATCATAACCTTTTTGACCCACAGTTCTTCATGTACTTACAATACATGGAGTCTTACAACATTATCATAATCTAGATACCCAATTGTTCAATTGACACACAATGGCTTGCTTGACATGGTGCCTCTGGCCCATGCCTGACAACCCCTATCTGCTCTCTAAACCCTACAGAGTTTTGCCTCTCATGAAATGTGTAAAAGGCTAGTAGGTAGCCTTTTACATCTGGACTACTTCTCATAGCACAATTCCTTTGAAATGGATGCATATTTTACGCATCAATGATTCTTCCTTATTATTGTAGTATTACTTTTTGTGGATTTGCCACCTTTTGTCTGTTTACCATTTCCAGATTACTTGAATCATTTTTAGTTTAATTGTGGATGATTCCACTATAGTGTTCATTTTCAGGTTTGATTGCGAATAAGTTTCCATTTCTCTTTGATAAACATGTAGGAGTGGGATTACTGGGTTGTAAATATATCACAAATTTTAAAAATATTACCAAACTGTTTACCAAAGTGGCTAAGCAATCATAATATTCAAAAAAGAAAAAAAATATCGTATTTAGAAAATGATAGGGGAAATTTGATTAGCATTAAAAGTAGTTTTTAAAAATCAAGCATTTACCTCAGCTTTACCTCATTTTTCCTATATGAATTAAACACTTGGCAAAATAAATACTAAATGGGAGAAAGTACCTTTTATTAGAATATTTTCCCCTATAGCAGATATAAAAATCTCTCTCCCCCTATACACACATATATACATGATTGTGCATTTTCCTTAATTAAAAGATTGCATAAGTATCATTTGTCTTCTCACGGGAGGAAGGAGCAAGTGAAATGGTTGATTCCTCCCCAGATCCCTCCCTATTCTACTTCTCCCCTCCCTCCCATCTCTTCCTTCTCCACCACATATCTGTGATTCCCATACCTTATGTATTCCTATATCTTTGCTGGGTCTGATAAATGAGTTTGATACCCTTTCATCCAAACCTGGGTTTTTCTCTAGCCTGCACAAATGAGGGAATACAGTCGATCCTTGACTTTTTGGGTTTGGCTAACTTCACTCAGCGTGATTTCTTCCATTGCCATCCATTCATCTTCATAGGCCGTAATATGGTTGTTTCTAATAGCCGAGTAGAACTCTGTAATACACACACACATACACACACACACACAAACATACACCACAACTTTTGGATCCATTCATCCAGTGATGGGCATCTGAGTTGATTGCATAATTTAGCTCTTGTCAATTGAACTGCTGTGAAATTGCTGTCACTATAGTGTACTATTTCTAACTCTTCTGAGCGAATACTCAGAAGAGGGATAGCTGGGTATATTTTTGAGAAATGAAATGGAACAATTAAAATATCACCTTTTTATAACCTCTCGTGAATTTAGCTACTAATATCACAAAGTGAGAGACAATCAGAGTTAATACAGCTCCTCACAAGGGAGAAATATCACCAGTAATCTTGCCAAAGTATTAAATCCAAGTCTCATTAAGTCTTTGGGTCTGGTCCCCAATTTTCAGGAAAACAGACAGAAAAATACAAGTGTTCAATAGCACCATTCTATACAGTCAGTCAAATCTAGACCAAAAAAAATTTATATATTAAATCTTAAGTCTTTTAACAAGTAAAAAAATCTAGACCAAAAATAATTATATATTAAATCTTAAGTCTTTTAACAAGTAAAATACAAAGAAAATGAAGGAAGGGGAAAACTATAGTTAAAAGAAGCTTAAAACATATACCAACCATAAGAAGTAAATGAGTTTGGCCTGCCTGTTATGCTGAGTGATAACCACTGGATATGTAATTGGAAGTAATAATAACAATAATAATAGAAGCAAAGACACATAAAGGACATGAGCAAGGACTGCTTGTTTTGCTGGAGGAATATAAATTTGAATAGTATATTGTGTGTGGAAAGCTTCTGGAGTGGCTGGTCAAGTTCTTGTTGGTATTGTGGGTGTGATTACGAGGGCATTTGCCTTTTAACAACTTCTGAAGCTCTGTGGTAATTTTGTAGGATTTATTGTATCTGTGATTTATGATGGTTACAACAAAGGAATGCTCTCTCCAGCCCTACTCCCTTGGTCCAGTCTGTTTCCTGGCAGTCGCCCCAGCCACCTGGAGAGTCTGAGCTCTCCTCTCCTACAGTCCATCCTCAATGCTGCTGTCAGAGCCATCGCCTAGGTGCAGATCAGATGGCATGGCTCCTCTGTTACAGCCCTCCAGTGGATCCCCACTGAAAAGAAGCACTGTGAGGAGAAGCCCCAAGCCCATGCCAAGGACCTAGAATGCAGGCTCAACCTCACCTGTCCTGGATCCTGTCTCTTCCACTCACTTCCTCCTTGGCTTAATTCTTCCAAATCTCAGGGCCTGCCCCTGCTTCCCCATCTCTCCAAATATCTTCACCATTTCTAATCCTGAAGGAGGAGTTCCTGAGAACCCTCATTATCTCCTCTCCTTATCCTGTCTTCCTTTTCCCCATCATACTTTTCTGTTCTGTTTTCATATTGTTCTTGGCACAATCCTATTTGAGATTATTTGATGGATTGATTATCAGTATTTTGTAATCTACTACTTTCTGTCTCTTCCTACCAGTACATTCCTACCAGAATGAATAGAAATTATTTTATTAGTTGCTGCATCTGTATGTATTAAAAATTTAAAAGCCCAACATTTACTAGTTATCCCAACTTTTTTAAAAAAATTACAAATTATTAAATGAGTAAGCAAGTAAGTGAATGACCAAATAAATTAATGCACAATCTCAGCTCCACCTATGCTTCCTTCCTGCTACAACACTACCACCACCAAGTGCACTGAATAGCTCCATCGGCATCCTACAGTGCCCCCCTCACCACCCCTACTACGAGGACAGCAACGTTTCCTGGATTGACAGACACTGGCCCAGCCCGTTCTGCTGGAGTCTAAAGTGTAGTTTTAGTGAACAAGAGCAATTTCCCTCTCTTTGGTTTTTAGAATTCTTTTATAAGTCTAAAGTTCCCCACTTCGGATTGAAACCAAGAACACCTGGCCTCAGACACTAAGCATGGCTTTGGCTTGGAAAAGAAGACGGAAGCCACATGTTGGAGATGTACAAGAAGGACCATCAGACGTGGGAATGAGAAGGCAGGAAAGGTGGGAGATCACCATGCCATTGCTGAAAACAGCCATCAGAGAATGGGGCCTCTGGAATATCTCTTCATGAAGTAGGAGAACCAATAAGAGCTGGAGAAACAATATGGAGGAATGCAGAGGAAGCACGTTAAGGGCTGCAATTGCTCAGCGTGGAAATACTTTCATGAACAGGCCAGTTGAACTGTTAAGGTCAGCCCAGAGCATTAGGGGAATTAAGCCCAGAAAGGCTTTGAAAATTAAGCAGACCTGAGTGACCTAAGATTTCACTTTTCAGGGCAAAGGGAAAGGTGACAAACTGAGAATGAAGCATTATTTATTTTGTTTATGATACATCCCCGGATTTTGTTCAATAAGTCACTAAAAAAAAGGATAAAGAGGGCTGGATTGGTGGTTCAGTGGTTAAGGCGCTTGCCTGACATGTGCAGGTATGTGGGTTCAAACCCCAGCACCACTTTCACAATGGAGTTTGAACAACAAAGGACACATGAAAGACTAAATAAAATTGATTCTCTCTCTCTCTCTCTCTCTCTTAAAAAAAGGAAAAAAATAATTTGGATGAGCGGGTACCACTAAAATACACCAAGTGTTACTTATTGAGCACATCAATGAATGAATAAAAAAGATCAAACATATGTTGCAAGAAGTTGAGGGAAAAAAACAGGAAAGATAATGCTGGCTCAGATGTCAGTGGAGCATGATTTTCTTGGGAACCATGTGTGTCTTGCAGCTAATAATCAGAAACAAACATGTGCAAGTGATCAGTAGAGATTTGGGGAAGACAAGAGCATTAGCTGAAACCCACATTAAAACAAATACTTTCTCAAAATTAGTTCAGAATCTACTTTGCACATGTATTTCAAGCTCCAGCAATTAGTTGTTTTATTTGCAAATAAAGCACTTTCTACAAAGCACATTGCCATCTACATAACAAAGCTCAATAAAGTGTTTTATTCCCTGCTGGCCACTATTACAGTTCTATTTTTTAATCTGCAGATGTTCACTTATTTCTAACTAGGTGTAAACATGGCATTGAATGATATCACTGTGGTTCATAGTTGTGTGTCTTGCTTATCTGAGGTTTAACACCCTTCTCTTTTCTCTTCTGAGATGTAAACAGCATGCAAAGTATTGAAGTGTAGAATGGTTGGTTTAAGGTGGATACATCCGTTTGCATAATGGATTAAAACTTAGACAAGGAAAATCGGAGCTCACAATCTCGCCAAGAGAAATCTGCTCTTCATTGTTGAGATTCCTGCAGGGACTGGCCATTCCCATAATTCTTCCTTGATGTGAAAATATGAATATGGTTTAGTGAATTGAAAAGCAAACCTTCTATAATGCATATATGAAAATCAAATGCAAAATTTAGGATAAACACATCAAAGAAAATAGATGTCTGCTTTTATCTCATGTTATAAGAAAACACTTCAAAGAAAATCAAACTCCTCTCTTTTCATTTCATCACATAAGGATTCTGCGCATGACTTACACACATACTTTCAACCATGTGTCCATATGATGAAGACATTCGATGGACAGTTGATTAATGAAACCTACCCTTTGTACATACATGCTTTGGACCTAACTTCTCTGGATCTTTGCATGTTTATTTCATCCTGTTAGCTTCTCTATGTTTTCACAAATTACTATACTGCATGTAGTTTATTTTTTTAACAGAAAAAGGGACAGTGAGAGAGAAAGAGAGAAAGGATTTTTTTTTATTCAGTTTTTTACTTGGCTTTCCCTGCACCAACACTTCGCTGTGTACATGATGCTGGGGTTTGAACTTGTGTACTTGTGCATCCTGAGAAATCACCCTAACCACTAAGCAACCTCTCCACCCCCAGCTGCATGTGATTTTTGCAAATACTTATAAGCTAGTATGTTCTTGGATAAGGTCATTTTATACAAAGACACTACAAGATCAGGGTTTTATCACTGCTCAAGCCCATACATTTGTTCTTCTTAACGCACTCTTCACAAATGCTTCTAGTCATATATAATGCTGTGTTTGCTGTAATGGGTTGATTGAATTAATATGGCATGTTTATGACATGAGAAAACTGTTCCTACTATGCTCTTACATTCACCATTCTTTGATCAGATGTGTTGTGGTCTTTCCTCACATACCAGATTGTTCTCCATTTAACATCAACTGTGTAACTTATGATTTAATTTAATTCTGATGCTCGCTACCTGGAGGTAATGTCAGATCTCAGAGGTTGAGGACGCTGTCCCACAAGATCACCCCCTCTTAGCCCCATTTGCAAGCAGAAGGTTGTCATCTATACTTCTAACCCACCGGCTATAACCCAGGGTCCCACACCCCCCTCCTTGGGTTAGATTAATTGGTAAGGCTCAGCAAATGACATTTACTGGTTTATTTTAAAGGATATTGACAAGGATTCAGAAATGGCCAGGTGAAGAGATGCATAGGACCCAGTATGGGGTGGGTGTGCATAGCTTTGTGTACTCTGGGTGGTGTGTTCCAAGCACCACCTTTTGTTCTAGAAGGTTCCTAAACTTTTCCCAGGGTTTTTGCAGCCTGACTACCCCTTCCAAGAGAGGAGTAGGTAGGGCTGAAAGTCCCCATAAGAATCTGTCATTCTGGTGATGGGCCCAACCTGAGACTATCGGGTATCCAACATAAGTCATTTCATTAATACAAATTAAGGTATTACGAAAAGGGCCCACAATGAATGATGGGACACTTCTGTCACTCAGGACATTCTAAGGGTACTTTATAGCTCTATGAGGGTGTTTTAGTCAGCTTTTTCACTACCATGATTAAAAGACCCAACAGGAACAATTTTAGGAGGAAAATTTTATTGGGAGGCTCACAGTTTCAGAGATCTCTGTTCCTAGAAGGTCTGCTCTATTCCTCAGAGTCCAAGGTGAGACAGAACATCGCAGTGGAAGAGTGTGATGGATGGAAATGACTCACATGATGATCATAGACTCCACTCACCAGATACAAAATGTATACCCTGAAGATATGCCCCTTTTGACCCACCTCCTCCAGCCATACCCTACCTACCTTCAGATACCACTCAGACAGTCCTGTCAGGATTAATTCACTGATTGAGTTTAGGATCTCATAACCCAACCATTTCACTTCTGAGCCTGTTGGCATTGTTTCACACATGAGCTTTTGGAGGACAACTAGTACGTAATCTATAACAGAGGATAGCTAAGAACAATGACCAAATAAATTTCACATGATACCATACCACTAATACCATCTTTTAGAGTTATTATCTGATACTGTGACTATGCTTTTAAGGACATTAGCATTAGATTTGGAGTTTCTCAAAGTGAAGTATACATACTTTTTATTTAGCAAACTCCTTCAAAGTGCTTCACATTTACTAAGTTATTAAGCTTCATAGACATCTGATCAGGCAGATCTCATTACCATCCCCACTTCACAGGCTAGGAAAATGAAACACAGAATGCCTAAATAACGTGTCCACCGTAAATGGTTGGGTCAAGTGCAAGTCCAGATTAGGATGACTCTAATCACTATGCTGGTCCTAAGAATGCTTAGAAGCCCCTGTCCAAATGTACCACCAGTGATTCTGTTCTAGAATTTGTACCTCTTTCTGTTTAACAAGGACCCTCAGTGTTGCCAACCAGATAGAGCAGTTTCACACTTTGAATATTTAAAGAGAAATACTAGCTTAGAAAAAGCTTCCAGTCTTAATTCCTTGAACTCAAAATTTCATTGAACGTGTGTATTTATTTTACCCACAGGAGGAGAAGGAAAATTACCTCATGTGTACCTAGTCCTTTGGTTGAATATGAAATTCCAAACTGGTTCCTTGTGAAAATACCAACTCTCCTCTTCGGAGTGGACTACACATTGCTATGGTATCATCATCAAGCTTAGTCTATGTGAAGAACTAGAAAATGAGCTTTGATAATGGCTATGGAGTATGGACTGCATGTGTAGGAAAGACCTAAGAAGGTTGGGGGAAAGGGACTTGAATATGCTGCCATTGGACACAGACCCACCTGCCCATGAAGGGGTTAGTGATGGCTTTGGTTACTGGGCGGGGCTGGGTGGGGCTTTGTTCCTGATGACACAGGCATGGGGTTTTAAACCCTTCTGCATCAGCTTCAGGTATCATCTCTTTTCATAATCAGCATCTCTGAGTGACATTCCTTCATTGTCAGTGACACATTTCTAGATTTTGCTCGTTATAAATTTCATTATGTAAACTCTTTAGGCAAATGGGATGTAAAGTAGCCCCCATTGGAGATGCATTTCAGTATTGATCATGCTTGGGCCAGGTATATAGTGTAATGGACTTAAAAATCTTCCCATCAGATCAAATCCTATCGAGGCCACCTGGAGAATGGATTGAGCACAATGCCTCTGAATCCAGTTTTTTTTTTTTTTTTTTTTTTTTTTTTGCATTTAGCACCTCTATGAAATGGCAGGTGAAAGAAACCAAATCTAAGTACTCAAGCATTTCTATTTGAGCTGGTTCAAAGCCAGAGTTGATTGTGACGTTTGACAGCTATAGTGTTTTTCACCTAAAGTAATTAGCAGTAACAGTACCTAAAAGCCAAAGCTCTTGAAAAAGGAGCCGTCATGCTGCTCTTGTATAGCTACCTTCAGCCAGTTATAAACTAGTTCCATTTCAGCCTCTGTTAAATTTTTAGTGCACTGCTATAGAAGAAAGAGTCTAATTGTTCCAGTCACTATAATTTGAAATAATTGACTCCGATGTTACATCATAGCTCTTGCAATACCCAACAAGGAGGAAGGACATTTGTAGCATTACAGTAAATAAAGTATTGCACCACCAAATTGAAGGCGCTCCCCCACCCCCCTGGAATATTAATGTCTGCCTCTGGTTTTGAAAGGCAACATTACCTCTGCTTCAGCGTGTTCCCAAGCATTTTTCACTGCAGTGAATAAAGGGAAGAAATTAAATAGCATTTAGTCATCCCAGAGGTCAAAAGGAATATTATAATTCCAGAAAACTTCACTTTGCTGCTAGAACCCGTCATTGTTTCAGCTTGGCAGCTTTGCCGGGGAGGACAATTTTTGAGGCTGAATTATAGCACTGAACATGCATTAAACACAACGGGCTTGCTATTGTCAAATTATTTATGCCACTTATGAATTTTAGCAGTTGGAACATCAAGAGCAAATATCCAAGATTTTTATAAAATGAAAGATTCAGCAATATTGAAACTATTCACTGGCATCTTATAACTCAAACTTAAAATTTCAACTGAGTCAGAAAAAGCAAATTAATGATGGAGAATCAGAAAAACACATACCTGGGGCATTTTTTAAGGCTCTATTTAAGTAGTATGACTCAGCGTAGAACATCACAGTATTCTGGGACAACCATTGTTTTTTAGATAAAGACCTAGGGTAGAAAGTAGTGTATTCTAACTATAGGACTGTGATCAAATTCTTAGTCTCTCTGTGGCTTATCCCTGAAATGGGGATCACATAATTACTAATTCCATGTTTTATTATATAAATCACAGCTGGAAAAGCCCATAAAGAGTTCAGCGTAGTATCAGATTCCGATACAGGGCATAATAAGTGTCACCTATTATTGTACTGTTACCATAGTCATAATTATTGCTGGAGATTTTAGGATAATTTGGAGAATTTCGTTTTACTGGGTAAATCTGATAAATTGAGCACTGTGGCAAAGAATGCAATAGAGGTGATAATTATTTTTCAAACTCATAGCCAGGTATGTCTTTAATTTGATGGAATATTACCTAATTTATTATAATGGTACAATGATGTAACCCCAAAGCCAATTATGTCAAATTATAATGACTAGCAAAATTAGACTTTTATTCAATAATAAGGTACCAGCTATGGACGTTTGTGTATCTGCATAGGCACACATCTAGATTGTAATTGGTAGCCTGTCCTGATGTTATTAGTTGTGGCCCTTGGACTGAGTTTTGGCAAATGAAATGTGTTTGGAAGGGGCATATGCCGCTTAGGCTCAAAGCTAAAAAATCTCTTCCCCATGCTAAGTTCTGTCTCCTTTTCCATCTGCTAGCTGGAAGTTAGCACCCATTCACATACTCAAGACAGCTCCTAGGTCCTGGGCACCACACAGGCAGAAGTTCTCTGTGCTATAAACAACGAACATGTCACCAGTTACAATTCATGTTAGAAACTCACATTGCTTTGTGCATGAACCACCAAGTTTTGAGGAATTCTTTATTACAGTAGCTGGTAGTCAGCAAATCACATTGAAATTACAGTACAGGGCTTGGGAAGCTGCTCGGTGGTAGAAAGATTGTCTATCGTGGGTGAAGTCTTAAGTTTGTTGCCTAGCACTGGCACTGAAAAAAAAAAATTCACAGTACAGATTTTTCTAATTATGTTATTGAAATCTAGAAAATGGAAAATGATTTATTTAACACATCAGAAAAGCACAAATTAAGGGAAAATTGTTCTCAATGTGGTACTCCTCACCTGTTCAAATCATCCCAAATTATAACATTCCTATATTGACTGTGAACAGAAGAGGGGTGTGTTTGTGTGTGTGTGCTGTTAGAGCACTAAAAAGGACACATTCTGGGGCTGGAGTGGTGGCTCAGCAGTTCCGGACCTTGTGGCACTTGCCTGGCACATGCAGGGGCATAGGTTCAAACCCCAGCACCAACCACATGTACAACTAGATGTCGGAGCAATGAAAGCCACATGAAAATCTAACCCCCAAAAATTGATTCTCTTTTTCTCTCTCCTGATGTTCCTTTCTAAAAAAAAAAA